>BGPR01040955.1:0-13781 GCA_013235015.1 Araneus ventricosus | reverse complement strand
ACACCCGTTTAGGTAGGATGGGTCAGCGTGGGCTCTAAGAAAAAAACTTCAGAGCTTACCGGTTTTGTTGTGGCCTCCTGATTAGCGAGGGGCTTATTCCTAGTAGATTCAAACCGGTAGCCTCGTCGCAACCCGCTCGTACGCAGAGCTTCGTTGCTTGCTTGACCTTCTGTCGTTGCCTCCAGGTTAGAACTTTCTGTCACCACGGTTGTCGTGGGTGCTGCAGAGTCCGCTGCGGTGAGGGTCGTCCCACTTGCTTCGGTGGTCAGTAGAGGCAGAGGTGTTGTAGTCGCTGCTGTGGTCGTTTCTGATGTTGTTGTCTGCGAGTTGGTGGTGCTTGCAGGGGTGGTGGTCGTGGGTGGTGTGGTTGTGGTCGTTTGTGCAGACGTCTGACTGAAGGCAGCCATTATGAGTAGCAATGGCAGGCAATGCCACTGTAAGAAGATAACGTTGTGTAATCAAGGGTTATAAACCTTTTTAAAATCTATTATAGATCACGAATATGTCAAATTTTAAAGAAAAGTAAATGGCAAAATGTGTGTACTATGCTTTAAGTAATTAGGTTTTAATAAGGGAATGAGTTGTATTTTTGAAGTTTGAAGCAAGAAAAACAGAATTTTAATCATATTAAAGTAGAGATTCTCAGCCTTTAAGAGACCCAAACATATGAAAAACGAGAAAAACGCTTAAATTACAAGTATTAAAATCGAAAAAAGAAAAAGTTAATTCTGTTAATATAAAAAAATGCTTCTATTAGAAACGAGCACATTTTGTTGATAAGTGGTTCAAAGGCAGACAAAAGATTAATTTACATTTATTTTATGGTTTAAAATTTCTGAATCCATGGGAAAGAGGGAAATATTCAATGAAAGTGAGTGCTATTTGACCAAAAAAATATGTCATGACTCTTAAAACGAAATATCTTTCGTTTCGCTATTGACCGTTTGGTCCCTTTTCATGTTATACAATCAGTTGTATAACAACAGTTATACATATCAGTCGTACTTTTCATGTTATACATATCAGTTGTAAAATAATACATATATAAATACAAAAATTAATACTGGAAAAATCAAATATTCCTGAATACTACATCTCTACAACACAAAGCATAAAAATTATTCTCTATCTATGATAAAGATGCTGAGAAACAATTTAAATTCGACATTTTATGCTAAAGGTGCATTTTTAAAAGACGCATAAAGAAATCATTAAAATCCATGCATAACACAATGGATGCAGTTATACAATAAGCTATCAACTACATTCTTTTGGATTTTGAGTCTACTATTGAAAACTATACCTATGTATGCGTACTTTGCAGTTAAAAATTAAGCAACTGCTATCTATTACACAAAAGACTACTAATATTATAACAATGAATTTTGAAAAATACAGCATTAGAATTTTTCCTTGAATGTTATTTTTTTGTGTGTGGTCTGTCAAAACGTATATCTTGAAGTTAGTTCCTTACTGCTTATGTGAGTTCAAAGGTCCGCAGTGCCAGTATCTAAAGTTGGGTTTTCATCAGTACTTCATCCCATTCGATTTGGCCCATCAACTGGTATGTATTCCACTCATTCTAGTCGAAAAATTTATGCAATTCATTTACGGATGTTCCAAAGTTTGTTTTTTTAACCTTGTTTGAGAAGGTTCCTCCTCCCCCACACGGGGGATTTCCGCGTTTACTTTCAGCATGACTTACCCTCTTCGCGGTGACCCAATCTAGGCAGGTGATTTGTTTTCCCGCGACCCTCGCAGCGAGGTGTCAAAAGGCCATCCGGCCATTCCAATTTGATTTCAAACTATTCGGAATTCCATCAGTGCAATCCATTTGCGCCAATTCTCATCGGTTTCTCACATTGACGAAAGGTTTTCCCTTCCAATGTTCCAAAAATAGTGGAATTGAATGTTCCTCTTAATACTTTTTTGATAAAATGGTAGACTCGTTCAAAATGATGTATCTGATATCTCAACAAATGATGTTTCTGATGTATCAACATTTATGATTAAAGAATATTCCTGGCACTGTGAACCTTCGATTTTGGAACTACCTGAACTTCATGTTAGGAACTAATCGAACCCTGACCCACGTTTTTCACGCTGTGAGAAATCATTATGCCTTCATAAAAATAGTGGCTTTATTGAACATTAGGATCATGCCATAGTTCTGAAGCAAAATTTAGAAAAACATTATAAAAAATCATGATTCATATGGAGTATCAAAATAATTTCAGAAGATAAATCTAGTTTGTAAATGCAAATTTAAGGTATCAAGAATGAACATTGTAAATGATGTTATGTTTTATTAGTAGTATGAAAATGAATTCATAAGGAAATTCGGGTTTCTAAATAAAAATATATCAAGAAATGTTTCAAATATTTAGCATTCCGCATGGCTTTAATTCTGAACGTCAGAAGTAAGCTATCGTTAGGGTTGCCATAATTGCGAAGCATTGATAAGGGACGTTTAAGTGCTAAATAAATAAAACATGAAAAAAGTGGACAAGCAATGGTTTCTTTACTGTGATAAAAAAATCTATGGAGTTTTAGAAATCCAATAAAAATAACACATAGGATAATAAAAAAGATGTCAGGTTGATCCTTTTTAGCCCAGTCATATCTTTAAGTTGATTTTACTTTCTTAATTATATCATTTTCTTCTTTCACATAATTATAAAATTGGGCGCAAGTCGTCTTATAATTATAATAACAAATCAAAATTGCTTCAATGGGGAACTTCAGCATTTTTTTTTATTTTTTAAATCGATTTAAAATTCTTCGAAACGAACATAAACATTAAAAAGAAAATTTTAGACAGTTTTGTTTTTCTTAAATTTGCAATCAAAGTTCTCCTCTCAGAATTCGCGGGAAAAACGATCCATTTTGGCGCGAAACGGGTCTGACGTCACCGGTGCCTGACAGGGGAGACACACGCTTCCTTCGCGTTCGCTCTCTGTAGAGATTCTCTTTTATTCTATAATTTCCGACTATCACATCAGATAAAATAATGTCGCAAGATACAAGTGTTGTATTGTTCCTAAATGTAGTAATACAACTGTAACGGCACTCGATAAATTATTTATCGATGTGCCAAGAAATTATGTTATTCGCAAAAAGCCACTGACAACCTGTTTGTTTCGTCCGACCATTGAGTTGCCATTCAGGAAAATATTCCCTCCACATTTGCACTGTGGGCGGGAATGGCAAATTCTTAATCATATAACTTGATTACATCTGATCAATATAAGGGTGAAAGCGGGACAAATAACAATACGGGACTTAGTAGTGAAATACGGTGACAGTCCCGTTTATACGGGACGTATGGCAACCCTTGCTATCGTAAGTGACAGTTTTAACATTTAAAAGGATAACAGAAAGAACTTCAAGAGCGCAATTTGTTGGAAACTTTATTTTATTTTTTAAGTGCGTTTTTTTCTTTTGGCCTACAGCTACGACATTTTACTCATCCTAAAATGCTGTTGGCATAGTGCAGATGCGATAAAAAACATCAAAATCAGTCAACTGGGACATAGGATAGCTTACCTCTGAGATACAGAATTAAAAGGTCAAAATTAATAACAATGAGAACTGTAAACAATCACGCATTCCATATTTGATTGATGTCTTCGAATGTATGGCGTTCCCATATGCAGCTGCAAAAATTCGAGCTTTGCTATTAAATAGGGTTGCCATAATTGTCATGCATTGATCGGGACGTTTAAGTTCTGAATAAATAAAGCATGAAAAAGTGGATAGGTAAAGCTTTATTTTACTCTGATAAAAATCATTAAAGTTTAATCAATCTAATAAAATGAACACGTAGAATAATAAAAAGATGCGAGGCTAATCCTTCTTAGCCCAATCATATTTTAAAGTTGATTTTACTTTCTTAATTATATCATTTTCTTCTTCTTTCACATAATTATAAAATTGGACGCAAGCCATTTTCAAACTATAATGACAAATCAAAATTTCTTCAAGTGTCTCCACTGACAACCTGTTTCTTTCGTCCGATCATTGAGTTGACATCAGGGAAAATATTCTCTTCACATTTGCATTGTGGGCTGGAATGGAAAATACATACTCGCATAGCTTTATTAGACACGATTTCTGATCAATATATTTTGTATCGGGAAAAGCACTTCAGCCATTTCTCTTCCACACTCAATGGCCGCGGTGGTCTAGTGGTAAGGTCTCGACCTCGGGATCAGAGGGTCGCAGGTTCGAACCCCGATTCCACTGAAGATCCGCCGTGTATGGGGCCTGTTGCACGCAAAAACATACGTAGTGGCCAAGCGCCTTCCCGTTGGCGCGGCGCGAAAGTTTGGAGAAGGGGATGCCAGCACAGGTGTCGTCCTCGTCATCTGACCGCGGTTCAAAATTACGAGGTCCGTCCCTAAATAGCCCTCGTGTTGCTTCAAAACGGGACTTTAATCTGACCTAACCTTCCATACTCAATTTCATAGCTTCTTCGCAGTTTTGTGTGTGGTTGGTACTAGTTTTCTCAAAATAATCTTTTAGATTTGCAAACTGGTTGAATAGAATCTCAGTGTTGTAAAAATTTCACACGGAGCTTAGTGAAAATACGGGACTGAGGAGTGAAATACGGTGACAGACCAGTATATACGGGACGTATGGCAACCCTAACATTAAAGTTACTAATATCCAGATTGGAAGAAATCAAGATTTGACAAAATTTCCTGGATATTAAAATTACATATTATGGGGTGTTAGAGTAATATATATTAGGCAGAAGTGTGACTTAGTCAAAGATAATTTCATTTCTAACAGAATTATTTTTTTAAAGTTTAGAATGTCATTATTTGAGTAAAACTATTTAGCTTATCTTCCTCAATATATAAAGGAAGATAAAAAGTGGTGAAACGCACCTTGAAGTATTTAACTTTTTAATAAGCAAGTTAAACAGTACGTCGTGAATTTTTCAAAACTCTTTCTTATCGATAAAGAACGTCAAATTTAGTACTGAGTGTTTTCGTTCCTATTCAGAATAATTGCTAATAATGAATAGTTTTTTGATAAAAAAATATGGACGACAAAATAAAATCGCAAAAGCGTGAGAAGCTGAGCGAAATACTCTAAGCAAGTAGGAATTTTAATCATATTGGTGATATAACTTCAATTTTTAATGAATATTTAGAAATTTTCTTTCTTATGATAATTATTTAGTTATTTTAAACTAGTCGCCTTCGTCGACCACCTTGTTCGCCGGAAACATAATTTCAACTGACTTTCTTACCCATAATTTGATATTCATGGTTCTCTTAACAAAGTAATTTTAACCCTCTGAGAGCACAATTATTTTGATCTTTTATCTGTCAGGTTAGAAAACTTAGCTTTTAAGGTAAATGAATCGATCTTTTCTGCATTTACTTATATCTCATTTACTTATATCTCATTTACTTATATTTCATTTACGAAAAACGGAAAAAGAAGTTTGAGCCTCTCGTAGGGTTAAACTTCAAATTCCGATAGACATTTTGCCCGCGTTCTTTTCGTAGCTTTGCACTTGTTCTGTTTCTTGTCTACATGAACGCCCCTAATGGAGTCAAGTAACTATTCCTGTCAAGTAACATCTAATTGTACGTAATCGACGCGAACTTTAACAAATTTTATTTCAATATCAAAATAGTGTGGCGCGTTTTACATCCAGCAGCATGTTAATTGGCTTAAAACATGCTGATAAAATGAATTAAATAATAGCAACCATAATTGTTCAGATTACTGGATTATTTCCTTACTAGCCGCCTTAGGCTACCAGCTATTTAATTATATAAAATTATTCTTTTAAGAGTTTCACACTATTAAAAAAATCAACTTTTAATACACTAACAAGTATGTTTATAAAAACTTTATATTTTTATTCCACTTTTTGTTTCTAATGTATTTCATAATTCATCATTATAAATATTACAGAATCTTAAAATCAATTTTTATCAAATTCACCACCAGATGGCGCTACTTGTGGAACGGAATTTGAATTAAAATCCATCGATTAACTGCTAATTAAGTTCTGAAAATAGTAAAACAGTTCATCTTCATCGGAACACGAAACTTCTCAAAATTTCAGAACTCTAATTCAAACTCCAATAGAAACTTTATCTTTACAAACATGAAACAAGTCAAGTTAAAGAAAGCGTGTAATTATTATCCTAGCGAGCTGACAGACCGAGAAGTTATGCTAAACAGAAATGGTTTCGATTTAAATTATTTTAAACATTTTTATTCACTATAAGGAATTAGGAATGGTCACAGAATGTTCGTTCAATTTTGTTTTTAATACGTAAGATTTTTCAGGAAGGGAAACTGGACAGATAAAGAAACATTATTTACAATGAACATCAAAACACCAATAATTCTGTTGAACTGCTAGAAGTTTTAGAAAGGGAAAAAACGTGATAGAAATTCAACAATTCTTATGTCATTCACGGCATTTACTTATTCTGGGCATCTATTTTACGTCCATCTTCATTGTTTAAACTGCGGTTACTTCTTTCTGTTTTGAGTCGTGCAAGCTATTGTTTCGCTTACTTTATGGGAATGATGCATCGTTACTGTTCCTTGCGGTTATTCAACCTTTGCAATAAAAACAAACTTTTGAAATTAGATCAATAAATGCACATCTTTTTCTTTTCTTGGTTATTTATATAAGTTGGCATGAATAATGCATTGAATGAATCGAGAATTCAGTGAAAGTCAGGAAATTCTGGGTAATTTTATAGTCAGAATGGAATTTAGTCAATTCTGATGGCATCACAGTCATATGGTAAGCGTAACTGCGCATGTCATCTAACATACAACTGCACGTTGTCATTGTTTTGTTGTGACGTCACTTGTGTTTTCTTTCTATAAGGTACGGAATGGAATCCAAGTTGAAACCAGCGCGGCACGTCTAAGTGTCTCATGTAAGAATGAATTGATACCATTGCCAAACGATCTTAAACGCCCAAGACTTTAAATGTCTATAATTAATAATCATAATGTTCAAAATTAATCATAATGTTTAAAATTGATGAAAAGGTTTATAATTATTTGTTAAAACAGTTAATTAAATTTCGTTTATCTATCCCAGCTTTCAAAACTATGCTAGTGAAATAGCAAAATAGAAATTAGGGCATTATTTCCTAAATATTAGAAAAAATTTGTTAAATGAAAAGAAACAAAAGATATTTTTAAAATATTCATTAATTTTTAAGCCTATAGAATAAAAACGAGCTTATCATAAATGATAGAAAACTAATTTTAAGACTTTATTTCTTCTGTTTAAAAAATGAATTACTGATTTTATTCCAATCTTAAAGGCTAACATGACGAGCTGAATTCTGAAAAGAAAACTAAGATATTTAAAGAATGTTAGCAACTATAATCGTTTCTTTTTGGGTTTTCTAATCTTTCGCTTTATGATTAGCGAATATTGAGTAAGAATTACTTTTAAGATAACGTATTACTTAGGGTGGCTAAGAATAAATAATTTGCTTGCCAATTTTAATTTTAACCAGGTCTGACAACTACTTAACAACAAAAATCGGTAATTTACCTAAGCATACACAATTTTATTTTTAGAACTATTCATTTGGTGCTTGAAAATATATTCTCCCAATAAAAATATTTTGAAGCATTTAACTTTTATAAGTGTCATTTTTCATGAATATTATTAATTTTGGAAACTTAACAACACCTAGACAATTTACTCGATTATGACATTTAATTTTCTAATTCTTTGCAGTAATTGTCATTGAAGTAAGACTAATTAAATATTTTGATGAAGTTCTCTAGGAATAAATAAAGATATTTAAATGTTGATTTGTTTGTTGTTCAATAAAATTGCAGTTTTTAATGCTGCGTCTAAGAAAATTCTTCTATATTTCAAACAATTAAGATTTAAATTTGAAGTAAAACTTAGTCTGTTTTATGGTAATTTCTCAGTAAACTAATATTTCAATCAATACTTAAAAAAATAAGAAAAAAAAATCTTCAAAAGAGAGAAGAATCATACTTTTAAAAACCTATCAAGAAAATAGCTTCACATAATTTTCTTTTCACCTTCAATTACATGAGCAAGTATTTAATAAACTTTTTTTTTATCAAAGCAAACTTTTTAAATAATTTCATATTTTTGAAGATATGTGATCTTTGCAGCTGGTCTACATTTTCAGAAAAGAAAAAAAAAAGACGTATTGAAAGATCTGCAATATTTCTGAAATATTAAAATAACTTGACAATAATTATTATAAAGCCTTCATATATCTAGTCAATCCTCAGAGATCAGAGAACGAATAAGAAAGTGGGATAATACTAAAAGAAAGAAAAAATATTCTAAACATTAGTTAATGTAATTTAAAGGAGAAAAGATGTATTCTTTAAATACAAACACATGGTGTCGCTATGAAAAATAACTAAATAAGTCCATCAAATAGAAATGCTAATTCGAAATAATTTATTTAAAAATCTTAAATTCATTTTAAAAGAAGCAAAATGCAACAAAATTCATTGACAGAATTAAAATTGGTTATGAGAGGTTGGCTCCCAAACAGTGAAAGACTAACAAACGCTGTTTAACCCTATAAAGAGCCATTTTTTTCTAGCATTGGTATAATAAAATAACTTTGGGATAGACATTAATTTAAGAAAAGAATATCATTTAGCTTATTGGATGACATTAATATTTTGTTAATTAATTTTATTAATTAATTATTACTTACAAAGTCAAGATGCTTCCTTATGGTTTGAGATTAGAAAATAGAACATCTGGATTTTTGTTTCATCTAAAAATTTGGGAAAAACTTATGGCAACCTTAAAAATTTCATTTAAAAATCCATGAATTTGCTAAGTATACTTACCACGGCTTTATAAAGGGTTAAGCTGATTTAAGAAAGATTTCATGGTAGTAAAAGTTGTTGCAAAACGCTTATTGCACCGAAAAGCGCGTAGTAAAACAAATACTCCAGTGAAAGTCCCACGCGTCGACTTATTAACTTTCACTAAAAGAAAAAAATTGGATCTAATAGAAGGAAAACACCAGAAGCAGTCATAAATTTGATCTGAAATCAGCAGAGCACGGAAAGTCAGGGGAATTCCTTGGAACATAAAGCTAAGCGGGATTTTTGAAAGAAGTTCCTTTTAAAACTTTCTTGTTTCTGAAAAGTTATCTGGGTTATCTTCAACTTTTACTCCTGTCTGCTGTTTCATTTGAATCATGTATTTTGCTGATGATGGGGTGGATGAGAAGGTGAAGCATTTATATAATTGAACTTGGCTTATTCGAATGTTTTTAATTCGAATTCATCGGTAATTCGAATATTTTTCTGGTCTATCGAATTTCCTATTAACATTATGTTAAAATATCATCTATTATTTTGGTTAGATCAAAGCCAAAACTATGAATTGTTTTCATTTCTAATTTGTTTTCATTAATGAAAAGCATTTATACCTTGTGCCCTTAGTGATTGTCGAGGCAGTGGTGGCCTAGTGGTCACCGAGGCCTAATACAGCAACTAAAAATGTGTGTAATATTTTATATAGAGCAGTGATTGGCAATTTTACAGTCCTATCCAGCCTGCTGCAGATTTTAAAACAATAGAATATTAATTACTAATATAATAGCTCATATTTCTCGGTAACGCTCTGACATCACCAACAATAAAACTCGCGCCATAGCACTGCGAGACGTTAAACAGCCTTATTTCATTGTTAGAGTACCTAAATTTCAGTAATCTTAAATTTAGAAGAGTAATTGTCGTTCTAATTTCAAATTTAATAGCTCTAAAATAGTGAAATAAAATTTGCTATCGATTGATATAAAATTTATCTCGCTATGATCAATAGTTCCCGAGAAATTTTAAATTATATTAATCCTATATTTCAAATTAATTTCCGTTTTTTAATAGAAAGTAGTAAATTACGTCAGTGGTATGTCATGCGCGTGATATAGTTTGGACGCCAAATTGTATCTGAATGCAATCGTGGCGATGTTGTTTTCTTGCCAAGAATTAAATTAGCCATCAGTGACGTGAATCTACCATTCGTTCTCAACCGCCGCCAGTTGCCGTTTATTCCAGCTTACACGATGACTATCAACAAATCGCAGGGGCAAACTTTCGATCATGTTGGAATTTACTTCGATGAGCCTGTCTTTTCACATGAACAGCTCTATGTTGCACTTTCAAGGTCTAGGATTCCCAATCACGTTAAAATTTACACAAAGATATCTGAAGTACAAGGAAAATTATTAAACAACGAAAAATACTTCACACGGAATGTTGTTTACCAAGAGGTTTTCTGAATAAAGAAATATTTAAATAATATGTAAATAAAAAAATATTTCCTGTCATAAAACATATGTTTATTTTATTTGTTTTCAATCGATGTTAAACATTTCTCTCTCATGTATATCTATTTAAACCCGTCAAATTTGAAGGGAAATCTCTCGAATGAAGAGGCAATTTGCACCTGTCAAACCATGACGGGTGATTTTCTAGTTTAAAATAATAGTACAGTCAGTACATTCCGTTTCGAACCAGATTATGAGGAAAAATGAGAAATGACCTCATAGCTTCATTCATTGCATTAGTATTTAAGAATTTTTAAAATGATATTTTTTTACTCTTTAGGTATAGAGTTTTATAATAACTTATATTGGCTCGACAATAAGGGGCTGAGGTTGGTTTCGGCTTTGGAACCGGAGGGTTCCAGGTTCGAAGCCCGATTCAACTGAAGATCCGCCGTGTACGTAGGCTTGTCGCAAGTTAAGTCATAGGTAGGGACCAAACGTCTTTCCGCTGGTGTGGTGCGGAAATTTGGAGTGAGCATGCCAATCCAGATCCTGTCCTCTTCATCTGATCACGGTTCAGAATTACAAGGTCTGTCCCGAAATAGCTCTCGCTCCAAAACGGAACGTTAGTGATCGTCAATGAACAATTTCGAAGACCATTAATTCATTCGAGATCTTTATTGCAGTACAATGTATTCAATCAAAATAACAATAAAAAGCACCACTTTTTTTTAAAAAAACTTTCAAATTATTAGATGTTTTAAATCAGTTTTAATGTAATTGTTTTAATTCACCTGCTGTATGCTTTTTATATTATAAAACTACTTACTTAGAGAAAAGAAGACTTTATATCATAGACTTTAGATCATTTTATGGAAAAAAATTATTCATTTCATTACAATAGACTAAAAATTTTCGAAATTAATACTAAAATGCGCTTTATATTTTCAGAATAAAAACAAACGGTATTTTCGTTCTGTATTATTCCGTTTCCAAGATGTTTAAAATTATCACAAACAATAAATGCAAAAAATGACACAATACCCAAAGCAATAAAGGACCTAGTTATTTTACTGCTAAAATGATTAATTTTATGACAACTAAATAAAAAATTGTTAATATCGCATTTTTAGCACTTCGACGATTTTGAAATATTATTTTCGAATGGCGTGTTATTTGGAAAATCATAGGAGGATTCATTTTAGCAATCATATTTTTGCTTGCTTCGAGACCTAGTAACGTAATAAAACAGGATAGAAGTTGATTTGACAGAGAATTTTTTTAGTAAGTTTCTGAAAAGTAATTCATATTATTTGCCACAAATTTTATAGTATATTCATACTTAACCATTCAGATGTGTCGATAACTTTATTCTATTAAGATTACAATGCCTACATCTCAACATAATTAAACTAACTAAAAGGGTATTTAAACAGAAGGTTTTTCAAATGCTTGTGTGTGTCCGGAATTCTAAAACCTTTACTCAAAAAGTTGTTATTTTCATCATTTTTGTGATCCTTTCTCACTAAAATAAATTTTTAAATGTAATCGTTGCTACTTTGAACTTAAAATTTTACAAATAAGGTCTTATAATACAGATAGATATGAATATCTGAATCTATTAACATTACCGATCACGCTTACATCTGCATGTAAGGCATATTTTAATGTGAAACTTTACACAGATAAGGCTTTAAAATATAGATAGCTATAAAAGTATAAATCAGTCAATATCTTACGTTAACATTCAAATCTAAATCTATATCAATCAAGATTTATTACATGTTCTAGTAAATAAGAAAATAGTTTAATTTTTTAAGATTAAAGTACGCATTCTGAAATTTCAAGTAAAATTAAATCTATACACACTTTATTCTTTTACAGAAAAAATTTTAGTTTCGAAATATCGGTGACATTTTCTTAATAAAATAATTTTTGAAAAAGGTGATATATGAACGGTTTTTTACTTTAATTTTGCATCTAAGGCTTCAAAATGTAGATAGATACAAAGCAAATAAATCAGCGTTTTATATTATCATTTCTTCTGAATAAGATACATTATATGTTCAAGCAAAAAGCTATGCAGTTTAACTCTAAAGACTTCTTAACAGTAAGGTATACTTTCTGAAGTTTCAAGGAAATATCTCATACTATAGTAGTTTATCTAAGTTTATTCTAGACATTCTGAAATTTTAAGGAAATTAGTATAATATAGTAGTTTCAGTATAATCTATGAATTCTATAAATTCCTAGGTTAGAGCAAAATTCTGTATCCTATAGCAACTTATCTAAGTATAATCCACGAATTCTGAGGTTTCAAGGAAAAACTATGCACTATAGAAGTTTATATATAATCTATAAATTTTGAGATATGGAGTAATATTGGTATAATATAGTAGTTTAAGTATAATCTTTAAATTCTGAGGTTTCAAGGAAATGCTATATAGTACAATAGTTTATCTCAGTACGAGTAATAAATTTTGAAATTTCAAGGAAAGATAGTATACTATAGCAGTTAATAATCTAAGTAGGATCTACGAATTCAGAAGTTTCAAGGAAAAATTGTATAATATAGAATTTTATCTATAACCTATAAATTTTCAGATTCTAAGGAACGATAGTATAATATAATAGTTTAAGTATAATCTTGTAAATTCTAAGGTTTCAAGGAAATATAATCCATAAACTTTGAAATTTCTAGAAAATTGTATACTATAACAGTATATGAATAGCTCATAAATTCTAAGATTCTGAGAAGAAATAGTATAGTGTAGCAGTTCAAGTGTAATCTATGAATTCTGAGGCTTAAAGTAAAAACTGTATATATATTGTAGTAGTTAATCCACTTTTGACGAATCATACAGAGATTGTAAAGTGTCTTCCAATATAGCAACTCACCCGCACTCTTGAAGACGAAGATCCCCTCCTCATATTGCGCACAATAAATGAAGTAAACTTAGTAACACGTAGTAAAGTAAAAACCACTATAAGTCCATTCCAAGGAATATCTTCCTGGTAAAACGAATGAAGTAGGCAGGTAAGAGTCGATAGACGACGGTTCCCAGAAGAAAGTTCGAATTCAAACGATGGAAAGATCCGAAGAGGGGTTGTCGTTACGTACCAAGCATATTCACTTCCTCAAAAGCAAAGAGTGTTCTGATCTGCTGCCCGATTCGATCGACGATTTTTGTACCAGGTAAATGAGAGCAGGGATTGTCAGGCGAAAGTAAATTTATGACAGGTGGTTGCGCGACAATTTTAATGATTTTCCGCCACGTCTCTCCCCCCTTGTTCGCTGGGACATATCAGGTTCCATTGTGAACAGAATCGTGACTGAACCGTAATCATGTGAACTGTGCGAATCGGTTCTCTCCTGGTCGGTTCCTGCCTTGTTTTTTTCATGGCTAAGGTTCCTGTGGTGGGCAGACCCTTTTTTTAATGTTGTTTGGTTGCACTGCACTTTGAGGTCTGTCGTGGAAGGTCAGCATT
>BGPR01040954.1:0-13781 GCA_013235015.1 Araneus ventricosus | reverse complement strand
ACACCCGTTTAGGTAGGATGGGTCAGCGTGGGCTCTAAGAAAAAAACTTCAGAGCTTACCGGTTTTGTTGTGGCCTCCTGATTAGCGAGGGGCTTATTCCTAGTAGATTCAAACCGGTAGCCTCGTCGCAACCCGCTCGTACGCAGAGCTTCGTTGCTTGCTTGACCTTCTGTCGTTGCCTCCAGGTTAGAACTTTCTGTCACCACGGTTGTCGTGGGTGCTGCAGAGTCCGCTGCGGTGAGGGTCGTCCCACTTGCTTCGGTGGTCAGTAGAGGCAGAGGTGTTGTAGTCGCTGCTGTGGTCGTTTCTGATGTTGTTGTCTGCGAGTTGGTGGTGCTTGCAGGGGTGGTGGTCGTGGGTGGTGTGGTTGTGGTCGTTTGTGCAGACGTCTGACTGAAGGCAGCCATTATGAGTAGCAATGGCAGGCAATGCCACTGTAAGAAGATAACGTTGTGTAATCAAGGGTTATAAACCTTTTTAAAATCTATTATAGATCACGAATATGTCAAATTTTAAAGAAAAGTAAATGGCAAAATGTGTGTACTATGCTTTAAGTAATTAGGTTTTAATAAGGGAATGAGTTGTATTTTTGAAGTTTGAAGCAAGAAAAACAGAATTTTAATCATATTAAAGTAGAGATTCTCAGCCTTTAAGAGACCCAAACATATGAAAAACGAGAAAAACGCTTAAATTACAAGTATTAAAATCGAAAAAAGAAAAAGTTAATTCTGTTAATATAAAAAAATGCTTCTATTAGAAACGAGCACATTTTGTTGATAAGTGGTTCAAAGGCAGACAAAAGATTAATTTACATTTATTTTATGGTTTAAAATTTCTGAATCCATGGGAAAGAGGGAAATATTCAATGAAAGTGAGTGCTATTTGACCAAAAAAATATGTCATGACTCTTAAAACGAAATATCTTTCGTTTCGCTATTGACCGTTTGGTCCCTTTTCATGTTATACAATCAGTTGTATAACAACAGTTATACATATCAGTCGTACTTTTCATGTTATACATATCAGTTGTAAAATAATACATATATAAATACAAAAATTAATACTGGAAAAATCAAATATTCCTGAATACTACATCTCTACAACACAAAGCATAAAAATTATTCTCTATCTATGATAAAGATGCTGAGAAACAATTTAAATTCGACATTTTATGCTAAAGGTGCATTTTTAAAAGACGCATAAAGAAATCATTAAAATCCATGCATAACACAATGGATGCAGTTATACAATAAGCTATCAACTACATTCTTTTGGATTTTGAGTCTACTATTGAAAACTATACCTATGTATGCGTACTTTGCAGTTAAAAATTAAGCAACTGCTATCTATTACACAAAAGACTACTAATATTATAACAATGAATTTTGAAAAATACAGCATTAGAATTTTTCCTTGAATGTTATTTTTTTGTGTGTGGTCTGTCAAAACGTATATCTTGAAGTTAGTTCCTTACTGCTTATGTGAGTTCAAAGGTCCGCAGTGCCAGTATCTAAAGTTGGGTTTTCATCAGTACTTCATCCCATTCGATTTGGCCCATCAACTGGTATGTATTCCACTCATTCTAGTCGAAAAATTTATGCAATTCATTTACGGATGTTCCAAAGTTTGTTTTTTTAACCTTGTTTGAGAAGGTTCCTCCTCCCCCACACGGGGGATTTCCGCGTTTACTTTCAGCATGACTTACCCTCTTCGCGGTGACCCAATCTAGGCAGGTGATTTGTTTTCCCGCGACCCTCGCAGCGAGGTGTCAAAAGGCCATCCGGCCATTCCAATTTGATTTCAAACTATTCGGAATTCCATCAGTGCAATCCATTTGCGCCAATTCTCATCGGTTTCTCACATTGACGAAAGGTTTTCCCTTCCAATGTTCCAAAAATAGTGGAATTGAATGTTCCTCTTAATACTTTTTTGATAAAATGGTAGACTCGTTCAAAATGATGTATCTGATATCTCAACAAATGATGTTTCTGATGTATCAACATTTATGATTAAAGAATATTCCTGGCACTGTGAACCTTCGATTTTGGAACTACCTGAACTTCATGTTAGGAACTAATCGAACCCTGACCCACGTTTTTCACGCTGTGAGAAATCATTATGCCTTCATAAAAATAGTGGCTTTATTGAACATTAGGATCATGCCATAGTTCTGAAGCAAAATTTAGAAAAACATTATAAAAAATCATGATTCATATGGAGTATCAAAATAATTTCAGAAGATAAATCTAGTTTGTAAATGCAAATTTAAGGTATCAAGAATGAACATTGTAAATGATGTTATGTTTTATTAGTAGTATGAAAATGAATTCATAAGGAAATTCGGGTTTCTAAATAAAAATATATCAAGAAATGTTTCAAATATTTAGCATTCCGCATGGCTTTAATTCTGAACGTCAGAAGTAAGCTATCGTTAGGGTTGCCATAATTGCGAAGCATTGATAAGGGACGTTTAAGTGCTAAATAAATAAAACATGAAAAAAGTGGACAAGCAATGGTTTCTTTACTGTGATAAAAAAATCTATGGAGTTTTAGAAATCCAATAAAAATAACACATAGGATAATAAAAAAGATGTCAGGTTGATCCTTTTTAGCCCAGTCATATCTTTAAGTTGATTTTACTTTCTTAATTATATCATTTTCTTCTTTCACATAATTATAAAATTGGGCGCAAGTCGTCTTATAATTATAATAACAAATCAAAATTGCTTCAATGGGGAACTTCAGCATTTTTTTTTATTTTTTAAATCGATTTAAAATTCTTCGAAACGAACATAAACATTAAAAAGAAAATTTTAGACAGTTTTGTTTTTCTTAAATTTGCAATCAAAGTTCTCCTCTCAGAATTCGCGGGAAAAACGATCCATTTTGGCGCGAAACGGGTCTGACGTCACCGGTGCCTGACAGGGGAGACACACGCTTCCTTCGCGTTCGCTCTCTGTAGAGATTCTCTTTTATTCTATAATTTCCGACTATCACATCAGATAAAATAATGTCGCAAGATACAAGTGTTGTATTGTTCCTAAATGTAGTAATACAACTGTAACGGCACTCGATAAATTATTTATCGATGTGCCAAGAAATTATGTTATTCGCAAAAAGCCACTGACAACCTGTTTGTTTCGTCCGACCATTGAGTTGCCATTCAGGAAAATATTCCCTCCACATTTGCACTGTGGGCGGGAATGGCAAATTCTTAATCATATAACTTGATTACATCTGATCAATATAAGGGTGAAAGCGGGACAAATAACAATACGGGACTTAGTAGTGAAATACGGTGACAGTCCCGTTTATACGGGACGTATGGCAACCCTTGCTATCGTAAGTGACAGTTTTAACATTTAAAAGGATAACAGAAAGAACTTCAAGAGCGCAATTTGTTGGAAACTTTATTTTATTTTTTAAGTGCGTTTTTTTCTTTTGGCCTACAGCTACGACATTTTACTCATCCTAAAATGCTGTTGGCATAGTGCAGATGCGATAAAAAACATCAAAATCAGTCAACTGGGACATAGGATAGCTTACCTCTGAGATACAGAATTAAAAGGTCAAAATTAATAACAATGAGAACTGTAAACAATCACGCATTCCATATTTGATTGATGTCTTCGAATGTATGGCGTTCCCATATGCAGCTGCAAAAATTCGAGCTTTGCTATTAAATAGGGTTGCCATAATTGTCATGCATTGATCGGGACGTTTAAGTTCTGAATAAATAAAGCATGAAAAAGTGGATAGGTAAAGCTTTATTTTACTCTGATAAAAATCATTAAAGTTTAATCAATCTAATAAAATGAACACGTAGAATAATAAAAA
This sequence comes from Araneus ventricosus, assembly GCA_013235015.1. NCBI lineage: Eukaryota > Metazoa > Arthropoda > Arachnida > Araneae > Araneidae > Araneus > Araneus ventricosus. The sequence continues at coordinate 9,944 of BGPR01040954.1, read as the reverse complement.
GATGCGAGGCTAATCCTTCTTAGCCCAATCATATTTTAAAGTTGATTTTACTTTCTTAATTATATCATTTTCTTCTTCTTTCACATAATTATAAAATTGGACGCAAGCCATTTTCAAACTATAATGACAAATCAAAATTTCTTCAAGTGTCTCCACTGACAACCTGTTTCTTTCGTCCGATCATTGAGTTGACATCAGGGAAAATATTCTCTTCACATTTGCATTGTGGGCTGGAATGGAAAATACATACTCGCATAGCTTTATTAGACACGATTTCTGATCAATATATTTTGTATCGGGAAAAGCACTTCAGCCATTTCTCTTCCACACTCAATGGCCGCGGTGGTCTAGTGGTAAGGTCTCGACCTCGGGATCAGAGGGTCGCAGGTTCGAACCCCGATTCCACTGAAGATCCGCCGTGTATGGGGCCTGTTGCACGCAAAAACATACGTAGTGGCCAAGCGCCTTCCCGTTGGCGCGGCGCGAAAGTTTGGAGAAGGGGATGCCAGCACAGGTGTCGTCCTCGTCATCTGACCGCGGTTCAAAATTACGAGGTCCGTCCCTAAATAGCCCTCGTGTTGCTTCAAAACGGGACTTTAATCTGACCTAACCTTCCATACTCAATTTCATAGCTTCTTCGCAGTTTTGTGTGTGGTTGGTACTAGTTTTCTCAAAATAATCTTTTAGATTTGCAAACTGGTTGAATAGAATCTCAGTGTTGTAAAAATTTCACACGGAGCTTAGTGAAAATACGGGACTGAGGAGTGAAATACGGTGACAGACCAGTATATACGGGACGTATGGCAACCCTAACATTAAAGTTACTAATATCCAGATTGGAAGAAATCAAGATTTGACAAAATTTCCTGGATATTAAAATTACATATTATGGGGTGTTAGAGTAATATATATTAGGCAGAAGTGTGACTTAGTCAAAGATAATTTCATTTCTAACAGAATTATTTTTTTAAAGTTTAGAATGTCATTATTTGAGTAAAACTATTTAGCTTATCTTCCTCAATATATAAAGGAAGATAAAAAGTGGTGAAACGCACCTTGAAGTATTTAACTTTTTAATAAGCAAGTTAAACAGTACGTCGTGAATTTTTCAAAACTCTTTCTTATCGATAAAGAACGTCAAATTTAGTACTGAGTGTTTTCGTTCCTATTCAGAATAATTGCTAATAATGAATAGTTTTTTGATAAAAAAATATGGACGACAAAATAAAATCGCAAAAGCGTGAGAAGCTGAGCGAAATACTCTAAGCAAGTAGGAATTTTAATCATATTGGTGATATAACTTCAATTTTTAATGAATATTTAGAAATTTTCTTTCTTATGATAATTATTTAGTTATTTTAAACTAGTCGCCTTCGTCGACCACCTTGTTCGCCGGAAACATAATTTCAACTGACTTTCTTACCCATAATTTGATATTCATGGTTCTCTTAACAAAGTAATTTTAACCCTCTGAGAGCACAATTATTTTGATCTTTTATCTGTCAGGTTAGAAAACTTAGCTTTTAAGGTAAATGAATCGATCTTTTCTGCATTTACTTATATCTCATTTACTTATATCTCATTTACTTATATTTCATTTACGAAAAACGGAAAAAGAAGTTTGAGCCTCTCGTAGGGTTAAACTTCAAATTCCGATAGACATTTTGCCCGCGTTCTTTTCGTAGCTTTGCACTTGTTCTGTTTCTTGTCTACATGAACGCCCCTAATGGAGTCAAGTAACTATTCCTGTCAAGTAACATCTAATTGTACGTAATCGACGCGAACTTTAACAAATTTTATTTCAATATCAAAATAGTGTGGCGCGTTTTACATCCAGCAGCATGTTAATTGGCTTAAAACATGCTGATAAAATGAATTAAATAATAGCAACCATAATTGTTCAGATTACTGGATTATTTCCTTACTAGCCGCCTTAGGCTACCAGCTATTTAATTATATAAAATTATTCTTTTAAGAGTTTCACACTATTAAAAAAATCAACTTTTAATACACTAACAAGTATGTTTATAAAAACTTTATATTTTTATTCCACTTTTTGTTTCTAATGTATTTCATAATTCATCATTATAAATATTACAGAATCTTAAAATCAATTTTTATCAAATTCACCACCAGATGGCGCTACTTGTGGAACGGAATTTGAATTAAAATCCATCGATTAACTGCTAATTAAGTTCTGAAAATAGTAAAACAGTTCATCTTCATCGGAACACGAAACTTCTCAAAATTTCAGAACTCTAATTCAAACTCCAATAGAAACTTTATCTTTACAAACATGAAACAAGTCAAGTTAAAGAAAGCGTGTAATTATTATCCTAGCGAGCTGACAGACCGAGAAGTTATGCTAAACAGAAATGGTTTCGATTTAAATTATTTTAAACATTTTTATTCACTATAAGGAATTAGGAATGGTCACAGAATGTTCGTTCAATTTTGTTTTTAATACGTAAGATTTTTCAGGAAGGGAAACTGGACAGATAAAGAAACATTATTTACAATGAACATCAAAACACCAATAATTCTGTTGAACTGCTAGAAGTTTTAGAAAGGGAAAAAACGTGATAGAAATTCAACAATTCTTATGTCATTCACGGCATTTACTTATTCTGGGCATCTATTTTACGTCCATCTTCATTGTTTAAACTGCGGTTACTTCTTTCTGTTTTGAGTCGTGCAAGCTATTGTTTCGCTTACTTTATGGGAATGATGCATCGTTACTGTTCCTTGCGGTTATTCAACCTTTGCAATAAAAACAAACTTTTGAAATTAGATCAATAAATGCACATCTTTTTCTTTTCTTGGTTATTTATATAAGTTGGCATGAATAATGCATTGAATGAATCGAGAATTCAGTGAAAGTCAGGAAATTCTGGGTAATTTTATAGTCAGAATGGAATTTAGTCAATTCTGATGGCATCACAGTCATATGGTAAGCGTAACTGCGCATGTCATCTAACATACAACTGCACGTTGTCATTGTTTTGTTGTGACGTCACTTGTGTTTTCTTTCTATAAGGTACGGAATGGAATCCAAGTTGAAACCAGCGCGGCACGTCTAAGTGTCTCATGTAAGAATGAATTGATACCATTGCCAAACGATCTTAAACGCCCAAGACTTTAAATGTCTATAATTAATAATCATAATGTTCAAAATTAATCATAATGTTTAAAATTGATGAAAAGGTTTATAATTATTTGTTAAAACAGTTAATTAAATTTCGTTTATCTATCCCAGCTTTCAAAACTATGCTAGTGAAATAGCAAAATAGAAATTAGGGCATTATTTCCTAAATATTAGAAAAAATTTGTTAAATGAAAAGAAACAAAAGATATTTTTAAAATATTCATTAATTTTTAAGCCTATAGAATAAAAACGAGCTTATCATAAATGATAGAAAACTAATTTTAAGACTTTATTTCTTCTGTTTAAAAAATGAATTACTGATTTTATTCCAATCTTAAAGGCTAACATGACGAGCTGAATTCTGAAAAGAAAACTAAGATATTTAAAGAATGTTAGCAACTATAATCGTTTCTTTTTGGGTTTTCTAATCTTTCGCTTTATGATTAGCGAATATTGAGTAAGAATTACTTTTAAGATAACGTATTACTTAGGGTGGCTAAGAATAAATAATTTGCTTGCCAATTTTAATTTTAACCAGGTCTGACAACTACTTAACAACAAAAATCGGTAATTTACCTAAGCATACACAATTTTATTTTTAGAACTATTCATTTGGTGCTTGAAAATATATTCTCCCAATAAAAATATTTTGAAGCATTTAACTTTTATAAGTGTCATTTTTCATGAATATTATTAATTTTGGAAACTTAACAACACCTAGACAATTTACTCGATTATGACATTTAATTTTCTAATTCTTTGCAGTAATTGTCATTGAAGTAAGACTAATTAAATATTTTGATGAAGTTCTCTAGGAATAAATAAAGATATTTAAATGTTGATTTGTTTGTTGTTCAATAAAATTGCAGTTTTTAATGCTGCGTCTAAGAAAATTCTTCTATATTTCAAACAATTAAGATTTAAATTTGAAGTAAAACTTAGTCTGTTTTATGGTAATTTCTCAGTAAACTAATATTTCAATCAATACTTAAAAAAATAAGAAAAAAAAATCTTCAAAAGAGAGAAGAATCATACTTTTAAAAACCTATCAAGAAAATAGCTTCACATAATTTTCTTTTCACCTTCAATTACATGAGCAAGTATTTAATAAACTTTTTTTTTATCAAAGCAAACTTTTTAAATAATTTCATATTTTTGAAGATATGTGATCTTTGCAGCTGGTCTACATTTTCAGAAAAGAAAAAAAAAAGACGTATTGAAAGATCTGCAATATTTCTGAAATATTAAAATAACTTGACAATAATTATTATAAAGCCTTCATATATCTAGTCAATCCTCAGAGATCAGAGAACGAATAAGAAAGTGGGATAATACTAAAAGAAAGAAAAAATATTCTAAACATTAGTTAATGTAATTTAAAGGAGAAAAGATGTATTCTTTAAATACAAACACATGGTGTCGCTATGAAAAATAACTAAATAAGTCCATCAAATAGAAATGCTAATTCGAAATAATTTATTTAAAAATCTTAAATTCATTTTAAAAGAAGCAAAATGCAACAAAATTCATTGACAGAATTAAAATTGGTTATGAGAGGTTGGCTCCCAAACAGTGAAAGACTAACAAACGCTGTTTAACCCTATAAAGAGCCATTTTTTTCTAGCATTGGTATAATAAAATAACTTTGGGATAGACATTAATTTAAGAAAAGAATATCATTTAGCTTATTGGATGACATTAATATTTTGTTAATTAATTTTATTAATTAATTATTACTTACAAAGTCAAGATGCTTCCTTATGGTTTGAGATTAGAAAATAGAACATCTGGATTTTTGTTTCATCTAAAAATTTGGGAAAAACTTATGGCAACCTTAAAAATTTCATTTAAAAATCCATGAATTTGCTAAGTATACTTACCACGGCTTTATAAAGGGTTAAGCTGATTTAAGAAAGATTTCATGGTAGTAAAAGTTGTTGCAAAACGCTTATTGCACCGAAAAGCGCGTAGTAAAACAAATACTCCAGTGAAAGTCCCACGCGTCGACTTATTAACTTTCACTAAAAGAAAAAAATTGGATCTAATAGAAGGAAAACACCAGAAGCAGTCATAAATTTGATCTGAAATCAGCAGAGCACGGAAAGTCAGGGGAATTCCTTGGAACATAAAGCTAAGCGGGATTTTTGAAAGAAGTTCCTTTTAAAACTTTCTTGTTTCTGAAAAGTTATCTGGGTTATCTTCAACTTTTACTCCTGTCTGCTGTTTCATTTGAATCATGTATTTTGCTGATGATGGGGTGGATGAGAAGGTGAAGCATTTATATAATTGAACTTGGCTTATTCGAATGTTTTTAATTCGAATTCATCGGTAATTCGAATATTTTTCTGGTCTATCGAATTTCCTATTAACATTATGTTAAAATATCATCTATTATTTTGGTTAGATCAAAGCCAAAACTATGAATTGTTTTCATTTCTAATTTGTTTTCATTAATGAAAAGCATTTATACCTTGTGCCCTTAGTGATTGTCGAGGCAGTGGTGGCCTAGTGGTCACCGAGGCCTAATACAGCAACTAAAAATGTGTGTAATATTTTATATAGAGCAGTGATTGGCAATTTTACAGTCCTATCCAGCCTGCTGCAGATTTTAAAACAATAGAATATTAATTACTAATATAATAGCTCATATTTCTCGGTAACGCTCTGACATCACCAACAATAAAACTCGCGCCATAGCACTGCGAGACGTTAAACAGCCTTATTTCATTGTTAGAGTACCTAAATTTCAGTAATCTTAAATTTAGAAGAGTAATTGTCGTTCTAATTTCAAATTTAATAGCTCTAAAATAGTGAAATAAAATTTGCTATCGATTGATATAAAATTTATCTCGCTATGATCAATAGTTCCCGAGAAATTTTAAATTATATTAATCCTATATTTCAAATTAATTTCCGTTTTTTAATAGAAAGTAGTAAATTACGTCAGTGGTATGTCATGCGCGTGATATAGTTTGGACGCCAAATTGTATCTGAATGCAATCGTGGCGATGTTGTTTTCTTGCCAAGAATTAAATTAGCCATCAGTGACGTGAATCTACCATTCGTTCTCAACCGCCGCCAGTTGCCGTTTATTCCAGCTTACACGATGACTATCAACAAATCGCAGGGGCAAACTTTCGATCATGTTGGAATTTACTTCGATGAGCCTGTCTTTTCACATGAACAGCTCTATGTTGCACTTTCAAGGTCTAGGATTCCCAATCACGTTAAAATTTACACAAAGATATCTGAAGTACAAGGAAAATTATTAAACAACGAAAAATACTTCACACGGAATGTTGTTTACCAAGAGGTTTTCTGAATAAAGAAATATTTAAATAATATGTAAATAAAAAAATATTTCCTGTCATAAAACATATGTTTATTTTATTTGTTTTCAATCGATGTTAAACATTTCTCTCTCATGTATATCTATTTAAACCCGTCAAATTTGAAGGGAAATCTCTCGAATGAAGAGGCAATTTGCACCTGTCAAACCATGACGGGTGATTTTCTAGTTTAAAATAATAGTACAGTCAGTACATTCCGTTTCGAACCAGATTATGAGGAAAAATGAGAAATGACCTCATAGCTTCATTCATTGCATTAGTATTTAAGAATTTTTAAAATGATATTTTTTTACTCTTTAGGTATAGAGTTTTATAATAACTTATATTGGCTCGACAATAAGGGGCTGAGGTTGGTTTCGGCTTTGGAACCGGAGGGTTCCAGGTTCGAAGCCCGATTCAACTGAAGATCCGCCGTGTACGTAGGCTTGTCGCAAGTTAAGTCATAGGTAGGGACCAAACGTCTTTCCGCTGGTGTGGTGCGGAAATTTGGAGTGAGCATGCCAATCCAGATCCTGTCCTCTTCATCTGATCACGGTTCAGAATTACAAGGTCTGTCCCGAAATAGCTCTCGCTCCAAAACGGAACGTTAGTGATCGTCAATGAACAATTTCGAAGACCATTAATTCATTCGAGATCTTTATTGCAGTACAATGTATTCAATCAAAATAACAATAAAAAGCACCACTTTTTTTTAAAAAAACTTTCAAATTATTAGATGTTTTAAATCAGTTTTAATGTAATTGTTTTAATTCACCTGCTGTATGCTTTTTATATTATAAAACTACTTACTTAGAGAAAAGAAGACTTTATATCATAGACTTTAGATCATTTTATGGAAAAAAATTATTCATTTCATTACAATAGACTAAAAATTTTCGAAATTAATACTAAAATGCGCTTTATATTTTCAGAATAAAAACAAACGGTATTTTCGTTCTGTATTATTCCGTTTCCAAGATGTTTAAAATTATCACAAACAATAAATGCAAAAAATGACACAATACCCAAAGCAATAAAGGACCTAGTTATTTTACTGCTAAAATGATTAATTTTATGACAACTAAATAAAAAATTGTTAATATCGCATTTTTAGCACTTCGACGATTTTGAAATATTATTTTCGAATGGCGTGTTATTTGGAAAATCATAGGAGGATTCATTTTAGCAATCATATTTTTGCTTGCTTCGAGACCTAGTAACGTAATAAAACAGGATAGAAGTTGATTTGACAGAGAATTTTTTTAGTAAGTTTCTGAAAAGTAATTCATATTATTTGCCACAAATTTTATAGTATATTCATACTTAACCATTCAGATGTGTCGATAACTTTATTCTATTAAGATTACAATGCCTACATCTCAACATAATTAAACTAACTAAAAGGGTATTTAAACAGAAGGTTTTTCAAATGCTTGTGTGTGTCCGGAATTCTAAAACCTTTACTCAAAAAGTTGTTATTTTCATCATTTTTGTGATCCTTTCTCACTAAAATAAATTTTTAAATGTAATCGTTGCTACTTTGAACTTAAAATTTTACAAATAAGGTCTTATAATACAGATAGATATGAATATCTGAATCTATTAACATTACCGATCACGCTTACATCTGCATGTAAGGCATATTTTAATGTGAAACTTTACACAGATAAGGCTTTAAAATATAGATAGCTATAAAAGTATAAATCAGTCAATATCTTACGTTAACATTCAAATCTAAATCTATATCAATCAAGATTTATTACATGTTCTAGTAAATAAGAAAATAGTTTAATTTTTTAAGATTAAAGTACGCATTCTGAAATTTCAAGTAAAATTAAATCTATACACACTTTATTCTTTTACAGAAAAAATTTTAGTTTCGAAATATCGGTGACATTTTCTTAATAAAATAATTTTTGAAAAAGGTGATATATGAACGGTTTTTTACTTTAATTTTGCATCTAAGGCTTCAAAATGTAGATAGATACAAAGCAAATAAATCAGCGTTTTATATTATCATTTCTTCTGAATAAGATACATTATATGTTCAAGCAAAAAGCTATGCAGTTTAACTCTAAAGACTTCTTAACAGTAAGGTATACTTTCTGAAGTTTCAAGGAAATATCTCATACTATAGTAGTTTATCTAAGTTTATTCTAGACATTCTGAAATTTTAAGGAAATTAGTATAATATAGTAGTTTCAGTATAATCTATGAATTCTATAAATTCCTAGGTTAGAGCAAAATTCTGTATCCTATAGCAACTTATCTAAGTATAATCCACGAATTCTGAGGTTTCAAGGAAAAACTATGCACTATAGAAGTTTATATATAATCTATAAATTTTGAGATATGGAGTAATATTGGTATAATATAGTAGTTTAAGTATAATCTTTAAATTCTGAGGTTTCAAGGAAATGCTATATAGTACAATAGTTTATCTCAGTACGAGTAATAAATTTTGAAATTTCAAGGAAAGATAGTATACTATAGCAGTTAATAATCTAAGTAGGATCTACGAATTCAGAAGTTTCAAGGAAAAATTGTATAATATAGAATTTTATCTATAACCTATAAATTTTCAGATTCTAAGGAACGATAGTATAATATAATAGTTTAAGTATAATCTTGTAAATTCTAAGGTTTCAAGGAAATATAATCCATAAACTTTGAAATTTCTAGAAAATTGTATACTATAACAGTATATGAATAGCTCATAAATTCTAAGATTCTGAGAAGAAATAGTATAGTGTAGCAGTTCAAGTGTAATCTATGAATTCTGAGGCTTAAAGTAAAAACTGTATATATATTGTAGTAGTTAATCCACTTTTGACGAATCATACAGAGATTGTAAAGTGTCTTCCAATATAGCAACTCACCCGCACTCTTGAAGACGAAGATCCCCTCCTCATATTGCGCACAATAAATGAAGTAAACTTAGTAACACGTAGTAAAGTAAAAACCACTATAAGTCCATTCCAAGGAATATCTTCCTGGTAAAACGAATGAAGTAGGCAGGTAAGAGTCGATAGACGACGGTTCCCAGAAGAAAGTTCGAATTCAAACGATGGAAAGATCCGAAGAGGGGTTGTCGTTACGTACCAAGCATATTCACTTCCTCAAAAGCAAAGAGTGTTCTGATCTGCTGCCCGATTCGATCGACGATTTTTGTACCAGGTAAATGAGAGCAGGGATTGTCAGGCGAAAGTAAATTTATGACAGGTGGTTGCGCGACAATTTTAATGATTTTCCGCCACGTCTCTCCCCCCTTGTTCGCTGGGACATATCAGGTTCCATTGTGAACAGAATCGTGACTGAACCGTAATCATGTGAACTGTGCGAATCGGTTCTCTCCTGGTCGGTTCCTGCCTTGTTTTTTTCATGGCTAAGGTTCCTGTGGTGGGCAGACCCTTTTTTTAATGTTGTTTGGTTGCACTGCACTTTGAGGTCTGTCGTGGAAGGTCAGCATT
>BGPR01040953.1:0-13781 GCA_013235015.1 Araneus ventricosus | reverse complement strand
ATATAAATTCCTAAGTTCGTTGTTGTTGCCACAGACAAAAGTAGTTAAAACACAGTTATATCGGAAGGAAAACCTGCTTCTTTTGTGTTGATGAAAATTTTCTCCCATATTTCTAAGAGAAAGTGTTCTCGTTTGAGAACGTTGTGAGAAAATCAAAAGAAAGCGCCCCTTTCTGTGTTTCATTACAGAATTTATGCGATGTTTAAATGATCGCTCAAATTCCGATACCAGAATTCGTTTCAGAAGGTTGTTAAAATGCAGTAGCATACCTGGATAAAGTGCTCTTGAGGAAAGTGCAAGTTTTTTTCATAAGTTGCAAATCTAAATGTTTGAATTAAAACTTCTAACTTACTTTGAATGATAGCTTCTAATATACTGTCGTAACCACAAGTAGCAGTACTTTCCATGGAAAAATTGTAAAAGATAGTAATCCAACCAATATTGGATCTTTAAAAATATCTCGAACATTAAATGTCGACGTAATTACCACTAAAAAATTAGATCATACAGAGTTATATTATGAAAAAGATGCCCTAGCGCGATGGTTATATAAACTATCTGAAGTGTTTCATGAAATAAGTGTTCTCGTTTGAGAGCGCTCTGAGAAACTCAAATGAAATCTCCTACATTTAAATTATCCTAATAACATGCAGATTTCTGTCTAGTTGATATTGATCGTTAAATTGCAATAAACTGAAAACAAAAATATTATCAAAGACAATGTCTAACTTAGGCAAGTTAATGTTTTTTACCACAAAAAATGATAGAATGATAGTGAAAATTGTAATATAGTAATAATTTGATAGAACATTAAAGATAATCATTAAAGAATTAATTTAAAATAATTTACAGACTTACTGAAATTTTCTAAATGATTCCTTACAATTATGACACAATAAATTTCAATACTTTTTAAAATGTAGATTAAATGTTTTTTCTTTAATTTAAATAAATTTATAATTATTTCATGATTGTGGCTCGAATTTTTTAACCCTCCTAGCGTCAGGCCCGAGTTATCTGAGTGAACTTTTTTCCTCTCATAACGGCAGACCCGAGACTATCTCGGGAAAGAAAAGTTCCATACAAGTGTCAGACCCGAGATTTTCCTTCTACAAGTTTTTCTCTTCCCCCCCCCCCGGTGTCACGCTGCGACATAATGAGAGGGAGTGTCTGTGGTCAGGGGAGGGTCAGTTTGACCAACTTTTTGAGAATACTCAAAGAAGGGTCTTCTAACAAAGGATTCTGTCACAAAGAATCGAGGTTAGAAGTCATCTGTCACTGCTGAACGATAACATGTCTAATAGACCCCCTACGGCGCGAAAATGACCACAAAAGGGGGTTGAAATCCTTTTGTCCAAAACCTCACAACTTGTAGAATAACCTTCTCTTTTAGCGTGACAATTTCGTTCAACGTAGTAATCTGAAAGTCTAACGGCTGGAGGGTTAAAACTAGAAATTGCAAAACTGCTCTAAAATTGATATTCAAATACTTCCGTATATTATTGCAATATCTTATTAAAAGAGTGAATCTTTATAATTTTGTTTCCCAAATATTTAAGGCTTTATTTAAAATTGCTTGAAATAAGATATTTGTTTATTTCACAAAAATTTCCGACCAGGTTTTGTTGTTTGTAGTTTATTTATTAATTATATTTGAACTTCAGTAGTTGGAGCAGCTATAAAATTACTTATTTTCAGATGAAGTGTAACCACATGTGCGATCGCTGAAAGAATATTTTCTTCTACATGAGAAAGAGAACAACATCGTCTCATAAATCACCTACTCTCAATGACGCACATACAGAGTGACTGCTATTCTAATCTACAACTGATGACAGTTGCGCTCCCTTCATTAGTATGTAATTAAAAGTTTCTTGTAAAGTATATATATATATATATATATATATATATATATATATATTTTATTTTCAAATTAATAAATTTCCTTTTAGGGATAGTAATCTTAGCATTTCTGTCTTCAAGAATTTAGTGAAAAATTATATAATTAGAAATAATAATTTAGTAACAGACATTGATAAAAGAATTATGAACATAAAAATTTTTTATTCATTTGCAATGGATTATGGAATGCCAAAAAGTTTTCTAAGAGTATATATAGCTAAGAAATATTTAGGTCATTTAGAATAAAAAATACATATGGGTATATAATGGAATATTTTTATTTCTTTGATCGTAGGTTAGTGTTTTCTCATATTCTAATTGTAATGTGTAATTTTATTCAAATTTGGTTATAGAGTTATTCGTTTCAGATTTATTACATAGATGGCGCCAGGATCTTTCAAATGAAATTTTTCTTTTTAATAGACATTTTTACCAATTTTCAAATATTATCTAGATAAATAATTGTATTACATTTTTAAACGGTTTTGATATTTTGAATATAGGTATCTTAATAATATCAAATTTAATATCAAATATTAATTAATATTATTTGGTCAATTATGCTGTTTCATAGTTGGAAATCTAGTTTTGGCAATCTGTGATGTCAAGCTAAGTGGCGGTTTATATTAAAAATGTTGAATTCTGGTAAGGATAAGTAGAGACACTGATTATTTAATGTTTAATGAAAAGTATGGGTATTTTATTGAATGATATATTTTCTGTTTTTAGTGCAATATATTGTTGTATTACATAATTTTATCCTGAATTTTAGTCTTTTCTATATAGTTATGTTTTATTGTTAGGGTTAGTGCATGACTTTTCTTTCTAAATTCTTTCATTTTAGGGTAAATGACCCTGTTTGTTTTTTCAACAACTTTAATAAGAAGGGATGGTTTGTACAGCAAAATCAATTTAACCTGGCTAAATCTTGTCCACAGCCAAGCTGCTATATTAATTGTTAAAAACTCCATATACTTGGATTGCCTTTTTCAATACTTTTAGTAACAACAGAGTTTTTTTACTTGTTGAAATACAAATGTTTAAACTAAATTTTATGTTCATGGTATCTATAGTATTTTCAATTCTTTAGATTTTGTTTTAAATTTGGTTCTATTGTTCAAATAATGACTTTTTAGTATAGGATTTGCTTCTTAAAATGTCTTGTTTACTTTGTTTTTGTATGATCATATATAATAAATTATATAGCACAAATTAATATCATGAGCGAGCTTCTCTTCCTGACGAGCGGCTCGCTATGATATTTATCAATTTTTTTGGCTTTTTCTGGTTTTTGTCTATTTAGCCATTTTGTCCTTTTTTACTATTTTTGAGTTTTTATTTTGTGTTTATATGTTGGTTTTGATATATATATATTACTTAAAAACTTTTTCTGTAAATACCAGAGCATGTCTTTGAGAAAGAAATAAAACAACGTCGTAATGATCAACAAGAAACCCGCGTATCTTCTTCATTTCAAACTGCATAGGAAGATGTTACGGGGATTGTAGTTACACTTATTTTCATCCGTGACCAGAATCAACCCCATCCGCGAAACAAAGGCCCAACTGGTGAAAAACGAAAAATGTCGGCCGCGCATTATTCCACGATTAAAGATAATTCATTATTCTCGTGCGCGGAGAATTCCGCTTAGGGTTGCAAATTGCTTAGGAGTAGGGATGTATAATCCTCGATATTTTCATAACAAATATTTTTGCTAATGATACTTTTAAATATTTGTTCTAAACAAGTGTGATTCCAATCACACTTTTAATTTTGAAATTCTTATTAAATATATGTAAAGTGCTTGGAAAAAATAATATGAATTTGTCACTTGTTTTTATTACACTTTCTGCAAAATTTTGCGTTTTTAGTACTATATACTGTCAATAGATGGCGTCTGTAGCTAAAACTCCTTTAAAAAAATTCCGATCAGTTAAATTAACCACAAATATTCACATCAAGCGCGGAAGCCAACATGAACACAGTTCTCTATTCAGAACCCCCTTTGCAATGAATCACAAATTCGATCATTTTCCGTTCAGATCACAGTTAACTAAGCTTCCCTGTGAATATTTGTTTGAACGATTATTGCTAATTTTTATCGGTATACAAGAGCTGCAATCGATAAGAGCTGTAATCATTCTAACGGGCCTATTCTGGTACCCCCGGTAGGGTTGGGAGACGTCACTTTTTCCGCACGTTAACAACGAGGAAAGTGACGTTCCCAACCCAACCGGAGGTACTAGAATAGACCCCAAAAATGCATATCACAACAAGAATGGTGACTCACATCAGGTAATGCAATACCAATGAAACTGCGATAGGGGAGAATCGGGGTGACCGCAAAAAGAACAATATTCTTCCAAAGCACCAAAATGGGCTTCCGGGGCGCCATCTGTTGACAGAAGATCGAACTAAAAACTAAAATTAGGAAAAACATATTAAAAAGGAATTAATTTTTTCAAATCAATTTGAAACACTTTATGCACACTTATTTGCCATTGATTGAATCACACCTTTCTGACAGTAGTATTCAACACTGGTGTTTGTGATTATTTGATATTTCGTAGTAAATAACAGTTCATCAAACACTCGTCAACCTTACTTAGGAGCTCAAAGATAGAACAGAAATTGCAGATTTTTGCGTTACTCACACTTCGCTGAATTTATAACAAGAAGAATTGTTTACAAGAACAGCGAAGCATGAGTGTATCTGGTTCTTTTGCCATTACAACGAAATAATCATTTAGTCAGAGAATTTAACTCACTAAATCAGGCCAGAGTGAGAATTCCAGCGCCTCAAAATCCTGAGTAATGTTTCGTTCACGAAAAGAAGGATGGAATCTTCCATTTCTTTACAGAAATTAGAGGAATGCGACACTTGCCGCTCTGCGATCTTTCGTTAACAAAGAAAGGAACTACCTTACTCCCTTAAAATTGATCTAGGTGCCCGAAACTAGCATCTGTCGAACGGGATGTTTGAGGCGGAATACCTCTCCTATGGTTAAAGGCATTAAGGATACTGTAGAAAGCAAGCCGCATTTTCCTTGCTATAAATCTGAATTCTTTCTCTATTTGACTGCAGTAACAACGACGCAGTTTACTGTTGGAGATTTTCTAACGTCTTTTATGACCATCTTTTTAGTTTTCCATGGAAGATGTTGGAACTATTAAGAGGGATGGTTAACTGCTGCCTCCTGAAAACGCTAATTGGAAATAGGTTTCAACAACAAATTTGTGAAATTTGGATTTCAAACGTATGAAATGATGACAGCATTCGAAACTAGTTTCAGTAACATTAACGTCGAGATCTTTATGCAACCAGGAAAGAGAATGTTTCTTTTATATGTCTCACAGCGTTCTTTAACGAGAACACTGTCTTTCAAAGAGTAACACGAATTTCCAACGGCTCGAGAAGTACTGTTTTCTACCGATATATTTGCGTTCGATCAACATTCTTTAGTGGTATCAACAACAAAATTTAACGTTCGATATATTCTAAAGATGCATATAGTCGATTACCGATTTTTATTAGCTTTCCAGAGGGAGAGAGATTGAGAGGAATTGCGTATTAAAAGCGTGCATTCGAAGCAGGATAGAAATGTGAATTTTTGCAATTTTGATTTGTTACAAAGGAAATGGCATCTGCATTCCTATTCTATTTTGAGAAATCACAACATCCAGATGTTCCATTGCATTTTAATTGCATTCGGACACTGTTTCTCAGACAACTTCAGGCATCAGAATTTTACTGACCCTTAAATAACTTATCAGAATCTGTACTTTGCAGTTTAGTCAAATGGAGCAACACTGAAGAATATTTTTAAAGATTCGAAAAATATTTGATAATAAAATAGTTTTTAAAAGCATCATTTTTTTGAGTTGGAATTCTTGAGTAGAATTTAATTTTTTAAACGTTTTATTCATCAATTACAATTTCAGTATGTAAATATTAAAGAAACTTAAAAATTTTTCTTAAATACATGTAAATTTTTACACACATGTATTTTCATCAAAATGCATAAGTGTATAAAATTTCTGAACTCCGGCACATCAAGAAGTGAGTCGAGAATTGATTGCGAAATTCCATATATACAAATTTGGAGGCACTAAAGTTAAATTAAAGTGTTTTAATAAGGCCAAAAAACACAGGCAATTACTTTAAAAGTGTTACATCAACATTAATATATACGCGAATCTTCACTGACGATCCATAAATACCATATTCCGAATATATTTGATAGTTGTGTAGGAGGTTATCAGAGACTTCCAATGTTCCAATGTAGTCCCTAACTATTTTTTCGTTAAAGGTCATGAATCTCACCCTAAAAAGCTTATAACTGCGTTTTCTGAGTTTCATTCACTCAATAGGCGTCAGTCATAGGATTTAATTATGACGCTTTTCGCCGGTGGAAATGATCTGAATTAGGTTTACGACAGAAGGAAGCATAAATGACCCCTAATGTAACGTGCGTCTTTCTCCGCTCTTCAGTTTCAGCGTCTGTTTTCACTATGCATTCAAAATATGTTTAATTTAGATACAAAGCAGAGTCGCAATCATTATCACGATCTTCCTTTTCTAACTGTAACAGCGAGGAAGAATTCGGCATGTGGTTAAAGTGCAAGATCTCGGAGACAAACCACAAAGAAAGGCTTTCTTTTAAGAACTATTGGGAATCAATTTTTCATCGCAAATCATGTAGCGGTTTCTTCCCATATAATAGTGTTTGATCGATTTTTGTTAGTGGTAAAAGTAGCGCAGTTAAATGTTCAAGATATTTTCTTCCTACATTGATGTAGATTTTACTGGTTCACACATAACTATTGAGTTAAGTTTAGTTCAGTTATATTAAAGTCCCTTTTGGAACCAGCATGACTATTATTTTGGGAAGGACCTCGTAAGTTTGAACCGCGATCTGATGATGATGACGACACCTGAGCTCATAAGTCCCTCTCCAAATTTCTACATCACATCTGCGGGAGGATATTTGGTTCCTTATGTCGCATCAGCAGCATATGGGGCCCCTTATAGGACACTTTAGACAAGTCTAAAGTTCCCTATAAGGGGCCCCATATGCTGCTTAATTCAAATTTTTTTAATTCCTTATAAGACAAAGGTTAAATAAAAAACATAAAGAATTTGATAGAAACATGAAGTTTTTTGGAAAAACATCAAATATTTGAAAGTAAGCCGAAAGGTTTCAACTTTAATAATTTAAAGAAAAAAGTAATAATTTGAAATAAAAAAGATAAATTTGAAATAAAAAATATAAAAACGCAACCTGGTGCGAAAAAAGTGATTTTATAATTAACCGAAAGGTTTCACTATTCGATTTTCATGATATAGCAATCGTCATATTTACCATCAATCTTACCTCTATAGCCGAAGATATATGGGCCTTTATTAATAATATCAATTGCTTCATCAGATATGTTTGATTTATGTTTTGGGAGAAAATATTTTTTTCTTGCCCTTCAACTTGTAATTTTGCAATAACTAAATATCCATATTTCATAGATTGAATTTTTTTCAAAGATAATAGAGCATATTCACCAGTCTTTAAATCTTTTAATCTATATGTTACAAGTGGCTTAAGTCCATTGAAAGCTTCCATTTATTAAGAAATATTTTTTATAAGTCGAAAGACTTACGTCTTATAAATATTTTTTACCAACAAAATAAATTCTTCTGAATTTCATACAAAATACCTAATCCTTTCAATTTTATATCTTCATTTTCTTCCTTTTCAATTAAATCAGTCATTTCTTGAAATTTTTCGGATAAGGTGTTTTGAATGTCTTCTAATTTATATTTTTCAAACAATTCATATAAAAATTCACAATAATAAGTCAAATATTGTATTTTTTTACGATTTGTGAAATTCAAAACTCTAATGGCACTTAACATGTTCTTCATTTATTTAGGATGAAAATCCTTCGGTTTTTTCATTTATATTTTGATGTAATAATACCAAATATTTTACATGAATATTTTGTTATTAATTCATCTAGATCAATGTTACGATATGGTGAAATTAATCCTCTTCTATCTCCCATCAAGTTGACCTTTTCCTTTATTTTATCTGATAGTATATTCAATTATTCCATGTGTATATTTTGTTATTAATTCATGTATTTCAGGGTTAAAATATTTTGAATTTAGGTTCATGAGTTCTCTTCGTTCAATCAAGATGTCATCAGAATTATTACTTTATTTAGATTTATTTTTTAAAGGTTAATATCCAAAGGGAAATATATCAAAATCACCTAAAATTCTTCTTTATCAAAACCAAATGTATATCTTTATTTGTTTTATTTACTTTGATACTTCTATCTTTTTTTGTATTTGAAATTGATTTATTTCTACATCTATACACCTGTTTCTCCTGCTATTATTTTAATTTTTCTTTAAAATGGAGTTTATTTTCATCCTCGCGCTTGACATCCTATATCCTTTATTTTTTCCTTTTTTACCGGGCATTATTTAAATCCTATAAGTATAATCTTTACTTGCTCTATCCATGTTTGCTATATCATCTTTTTCTAATTATCAGTCCATTCGCTTCAACATACATCCTGTTTCAATTTTATTTGATCCATCATCAATATATATAATACTATCTGTATCATAATACATTACTTTATCCTTTACCCATCAAGCATTTCGTACAATCTTATTCTAGCAGAAACTAGCTGTAAAACTAATATATATATGTCTGTGTTAAAGTTATTTTAACATATCTATCTTTCATACAATAATCTATTTCAACACACAATCATCATTCAAAAAATATCATACTCAAATCTTTAATTTTATCATTTAATATACTTTATAAAAATCTTCCAATTCAATCACATGTCAGTTTTTTTCATGTTTTTCTTGAATTTACCGATAAAGAATTTTAAACAGATTTTTGCAATATATCTCTATTCCAGATTTTCAATTTTTTTCAGTATCTAATTTTATCCCCAGTTTTTTCTTTACATATTCTTTATATTCTTCTTTGATTTTAAACATTCTGAATTCATTTATCATCTTTTTTTTTCTAATTCTTATTTTCATAAACATATCAACAGAAGTCTTAAATAACGACCTGATTTATTTTAAATGGATAAACTTCATAAATATTTAGAATTTTATAACCTTTGAATAGCCAAATTAATTTCAGTTGTTGGCTCAGTACCTATAAAACTTCGCTCCTTTCATCTGTATGATTACATATTTTATTTCTTATTTCATAACACATTGTACATTTTTCTTTTCTATGTTCAGTGACAACATTTAATTGTTTTGAACATGATTTCTACTAAGCTAAATATCAATTTTCTTCTTTGTGTGGTAATAATAGATGATACAAATCTTCTAGGAGTGTAATACTTACATTTGATTGCCGTACCAGTTTTTGCTATAATTTTAGGATTGTGAATTTGTGATGATCATAGGGTAATAATCAAAATATTTGTAGATAAAGTGAAATATTATCAATATATCTTCCTTCTGATTATTTTTTCATCATATTTTAATTTTACATTGTCCACTTCCGCAAAAAAGCATTCTAGGATCTAGAGGTGTTACAAAAATCTCTATTCCATTCATTTTTCACGTATATCTTTATCAGAATCAAAAAATCACACTTCCATATTTCAATCAACTTATATCCTGCTTCTTTATCTTATTATTTATTTGAATTCTCCTGCTATAAATCACTCATGCATCTTTGATTTTGTAAAATTTATGCTGATTCTCTATAACATCTAGGACATCCATGCCACAATGATAACCTGATATACTGTATTATTGTAAAATCCATCAACTTTATAAGTTTTATTTTCTAATTTGCTTTCCACCATTTAAAGTACGTTGTATATTTACAGTATGTTTTTCTGGATAAATAATCTAGCCAAGCAACTGATTTTTTTACTGTATTGACCTTTTGAAGATTTCTTCGTCTATTGCTATTGTATTCCGTTTGTAAGAATTTATCTCTAAAGGCAGCTACATGCAGCACCGCCAATGCATATTTAAAAGGATCACATTTGCAATTTCTGTAAAAAATAATCTTCTAAATTCTAAACATCTTAAAATATTCGACATCAGATTCACAGTATTTAATGAATTCTTTGAAAATCATATGCTCTTACTTTTTTAACCGTATTATACCACTTATCAAATGATTCTTTTCATCAGTCACAGAATCACATCCATACAATATTTTCAGATATTTACCGAATGCTATTTTTGATTAAGACTAGTATTAAACAAATGGAGGAAATAACCTTTATAACTCCTTTAATCCAAAAAAGTTTTTGGAAATTTTCTGAAAGGAAGCAAAGTGAAATTAATAGAATCGATAAACCTATATTATAATCATTAGCTTTCGCGTATATGAGTTTATTTCCTTGATAAATGGTAAAATTTTAATTTATTTTTTAAAGCAATATTTAGAAAACTGAAAATCAAAGTTTTCCGTAATGAAATGAGCCAATATTGTATAATTAACATGTCTTCATCAAATAGCCATTCGCACACATACATTATCAAATATAGTTTACTTCCCTTCAAAATCGTGATTGATACCAGATTCACTTGCGATTTCCAGTCTCTGATTTGTTTCCAACATCAAAAAAAAACATGTATTTTTCAGTATATCCAGAATATTTATATTCTTCACACCATTTACTTTGGTCTTCAGTTTTAACACAATTTTTTTTACAAGTTCCTCGTATTTTTCTTGATTCCATATAACATTTATGATCTTATCTACCCATTTTCTACAATTTCACACATTTTCTCAAATTCACATTTATGATCATCACTTTCCTTTTATTTTATCTATGTTTCTACAGATTATCTCCATAATTTTTCAGCTAGACTCTATCATTTTATGATTTTCAAAAGATCTTTCTCCTTTAAAAACTTCTAAAACAGTCATTACAAAAAAGATTCCCTTTTCCCTTCACAGTTACTTCTCTTTTGGAAACATTCATTTTAAAAAGGCATTTATGTTCATTACTTTTATAACTCACTGACAATAATCGCAATAAATTATTTTTTTTCCTAAAAATCCCGCATTAGTAGTAATAACATCAAAGTGTTTTCTATTTTGTATATGTATATCGATATTGGTTTATAAGTACCCCTGCGATTTTCGTTAAAATTCTTCTACAAATATAATTATTTGAATATCTAAAACTTCGAGAAATTGTTTCACACATGTTCCAAATTGCAGACATCTAGAGGAATATCGTTAATACTTCATGAAATAACAGATAATGTTTTTTGTAATAACCTTCCTTTTTAATATATATACTATACTGTTTTATAACTAAACCTAGTTTTTCATAAATGTGTTGAGGATTTTAAATATAAAGCTGTTATTATTGATCTAGCTAAACAAATATTAATATTTTTAATTTGACAAATACTTCTTTTTATTCGCTATATCTTTTTCATTTTAGGAGGTTTTACATGTTTTTCCCCGTAAGGTAATTCAATTACATTAAATTCAAAAGTAATCTTTGTTATCTAATTCTTTATTCAATTTTATGAGATAAAAAACACCTAAATAGATATCATATGCTTTCGAGTTTAACATTTTAAAATGGTTGGACTTAATTGAGATTGCGTGTAACAGTCATCAACACGTCCTGCTTCCTATAGCTTTCTTAAACAACGAATATCATGATATTGTCTTCTAGGCTCCTATCCTTTTTAATTTCGTTAATTTTATATGTTTTTTTTATATGTTTTAAATTTCTTGATATATTTTTTCTATTTTTTTTTTTACTTCAACAATTTCATAATCAGGCTTAAATAACTCTTTTAAATTTGTTTCTATTTTAATCTTTTTCTTTTCTTTAGGGTTAAAATCATCAAAAAGAATCAAATATTTTTTTAATTTATCATTTTTCTGGTTTTTTGTTAAATATTTTTATATTTATTCAAATAATTGGTAACATCCAAGTTTAATCTACTCTATTAAAAAATCTCGAAGGTAAAATGTATGTATGTATGTATGTATGTCCTTCTATCTTCCTCACTGAACCGCCGAACGGAGAAGCGCGCGAAAGGTACCAAAAGATAGGGAATAATCCAGGAAGCTTATTTCGGCCATTTAAATTTTGAAATTACAATTATGAAAAAGATATTAATTAAAACTGTCTTGACAACAATGCTTTCATTGTTTCCCGGATACTTCGAATACTTTTCATTGCTGGCAGCGCAATTCAAAAGTAATACATTTCGTTGAAGGAGCATTTTAAAGAACATTGTTACGACAACAATAAAAAGTGATGCTGACAGAGATAAAAAATGCATTGTTGAAAGTGTATAAATTCTTTTTTTTAACGTAGTGATTAAACGGGGTCCAACAAAAATCATTTTAACGAAATTAAAGGTGTGTTATTTCTGTAAAGTTATGAAAGATACAGATTAGTTATGTTAGTGATTTTAATCAATATTCATTGATTTATTTGCTTAAATATTTGTGGAAAGCTTCTATTTTAAGCTGATATTTGAAGTTACTATTTTTTGCTTTTGTTGAATACTGTTTTTTCCGATGTCTAAAAAAGAAAAGAGGAATATGTAGGGATGCTGCCAGTAGATGGGAGGCTCAGGAAAACGTGAAAGGAGAGTTGTTGAAACTGAAGAAGAAAGAAGCCGCTGATGTCATCAACTATGGCACAACGTAGCCAGCAGAGAAGACGAAGAAACAGAAGAACAAAGAAATAGCCGATTAAGCAGTAATGGCACAAATATGGCCATAAAGAAGAGCCGAAGAAACGGACGAACAAAGAATAACCGATTGGCAGTACGGACAACGTTACAGCAGAAAAGAGCCGAAGAAACAGACGAACAAAAGAAATAGCTAATTCCTGTCAGTTGATGCTACAGCATGCAAGAGAACGCCAAGGTTCAAATGTTATTGAAGGACAAAATCACCTCATCAGATACAAATTTTATGGAAGCTAGAACTTTGTTCTGAACTGAAGAACACAACTGTGGAGAAATGGAGAATCTCTGTCTGAAATGCGGAGGGTTGTATTTCCGGATGAAAAGAATACCAGAGGAATTTATACTCATTGTTGTCATAATGGAAATATAATTGAGCAGCAGTTTATCCGGAAATGAAAGATGGATGGATGGTCTGATGGATTATCAAAGTGCACAAAAATAACATAAGGTCTGTTCTTTCCAATGGGTGCACAGATTGTACTATTCACGGGAGAGATGTATCATTTCAGAATTCATGGCCAAATTTATCACAGAATCTTCCCATCTACACCCAGCTGAAGCAGAGGTGAAAACACTAATAAACACCTCAATTAATATTATAACACACACATTAGCATGTCATTGTGACCTCAGTAGGTATTATTCGATTTTAGCCCGTGCAACGCTGGTCACATTGGTAAATCTACTAAAAACTTGTGTATATTCACCTGTTTCTTTAATGTATATTTCCTTATTAATCTAATCAATTCTTCTTTCTTACATCCTCTAGATTGCTTTAATATTCAGTTGCACTACTTTTCTAAGTTCGCCGATAGTCTTTGACTTTGAGTTGCAGCCCATTTATTAGGAATTATTTTTAGAGCACTTTACACACTTAGATCTTAACTGATTGATATGATAATTGCTATTTACATGTCTTTTATGAGCACAGAGTATTTTTTAGTTTGCCATTCACAAACCCATTTTGTATAATTATATGTTTACAAGATTTACAAATACTTTACCGACAATTTACCATACTCACGATGTTCATAAAAAAATTATCTAAAGTTGGGTTTTACAATATAACAACGTGTACAAGTTTTTGAATTACTTATTACGTTACATTTTTTTAAGTATAATACGTAAATCGAATCACAATGAA
>BGPR01040949.1:0-10603 GCA_013235015.1 Araneus ventricosus | reverse complement strand
AATTCTTCTCCCTGATGAAGAATCCCGACAAATCTATAGGGAATATACACTAATTGACAACCTATCGAGCGAGAGTCCCCTCACAAAAGACGAATTAGGCAGTTAACGACAAAGACTTTCAGACATGTCGGTTCTTACAATTTCGAAAATACAAAAATGAAACTTAAGAAATTTTGATTTTCCTTTTCTGAACACGGTTGCAATTAAAGGTAACAAGCGGTAGCAAATAACATTAAAAAAAGATTAAAAAAAAGCGTTTTTCTACTGCCTATAGAGTGTCTTAACCAATACACATGCTTTTTAGTTCGCTACTGCATCACCAGTGCACTCTGTTGTCACTGTTCCATATTACTACTTGTTCCCAATTACCCCGCCTTTCATGCTTTCAGTTCGCTACTGCATCACCAGTGCACTCTGTTGTCACCGTTCCTTATTACTATTTGTTCCCAATTACCCCGCCTGACCCTATGCAAAGAGAAAGTATTGTAATCTTCAAAAATTTCGAACTCGTGATTTTGAGTAATCTCCACGTTTGAAAACCAAGACCTCCATGAGTCCGAAAATCTCAATTTTGGAATTATGTCTGTGTGTCTGTCTGTGAACACGATAACTCGAAAACTATTAGAGCTAGAAAGATGAAATTTGGTATGCGATCTTTACACATAATTTTTACGTTTTTGTCAAATGTTGAACAAAATACGTCCACGGAAAGTCTGCTTGTCTGTCCGTCCGTGTTCATGTGACCATGATGACTCAAAAACTTAAATACCTAGATGGATAAAATTTGGTTCACAGTTTTATCTTCAAGAACGTAGGTCCGTATGAAATTTACGACCAAATCCGTCAACGTGTTGGCTGTCTGTCGGTCTGTATAATCGCATGCTTCTGAACACGGTAACTCCTAAATGCAACGACTTAGACAAAAAAAATTAGTATGAAGTCATTTAATTTAATTTTATTGAAATTTGGTATGTGGTCTTCTAACCCTAATTGTATATCTGTGTCCAATTTTTGTTTCAATCTGTTCAGAAAAAACGTTCAAATTGCATATTCGATTTTCTTTATCTTAAAATGAAGCAAGGTCTTATTGCGTAATGGCGCAGGCTCCTTCATTTTACACCCGTCTTGCTGCGCGAAGGAAAAGCGTGGGTACACATAATTATCATCAGGAATGTAGGTTTGTATCAAATTTTGATCCAAATCCGCCAAAGGGTTGACTGTCTGTCTGTATAATCGCATACTTTTGAACGCAATAACATCTTTAAAACATTACTTTGATAAATGAAATTTGGTACGTGGCCTTCTAACCTTAATGATAGATTTGTGTCCAATTTTTGTTTCAATCGGGTAAAAAAAGACATTCAAATTGCACATTTCGTTTTCATTATCTTACACCCAGCCCTATTGGTTATCACGCCGGCTTCTAATTCCCCTTCCGCGTTAGATGACCTTCGGAAATCAAGGTATGACGCTTCGCTTATTTTTTTCCCCACCTGCGTTAGAGACGCTTGGTGCGTTTTACTGCCGTTTCACTTATTTTTCTCTGCATGTGTTAAGTATACGAGGAAGTTTAGGGGAGACCACTCCCGTTGGTTTTATTTCCGTTTTGACTCTCCCTCCAGGTTTTTGATGAAAATTCATTTCTACGTTTATTAAAACGAATATATTTATTTATTATTTATTACTTTTATTATTTTTCACATTTCATATTTATTATTTTTCACATTCTATGTTTAAAATAAGCCGAATTCTTATGTCTTGAACTTCCATGCATTAAAACTCTCTATACAGGGTGTCCACACTTACCGTGAGCAATAGCTAATTTATAAACCGTTAGGGATAGACATATAGTTCCAATTAAAAAAAATGCTTGAATGAAAGGAAGAATTAAAATATATGTGTTTGGAGTGAATAAATATATTCCTGAAAAAGTTGCGAATTCTAACTTTTTATACGGTCCCCCAGTCCTATCAGTCATATTTAGTAAATTTTTTTTGACACTCTAATATTTTAAACAAAAAAAGTCCCACACTTCTGCGACTAAAACTGACCGAGTTATGGAGCTATGAATATCGCTGACTTAGACCATTTTACACCATTTCAATAGCCGTCATGAAGACGAACCACCAATCAATGCACAGCACTTGCTCGACGAGGCCGCTGATTGGTTAAAAATCACGAAATTCGAAGCTCCAGAACTCTCTCAGTTTTAGTCGCAGAAGAGTGGGACTTTTTGTTTAAAATGTTAGAATGTCAAGAATATTTCACTAAATATGACTGATAGGATCGATGGACCGTATAAATAGCTAGAATTCGTATTTTTTCAGAAATATATATAGTGACTCAAAAGACATATATTATAATTTTTACCTTTATTTAGAGCATTTTTTCCAATTGGAACTGTACGTTTATCTCTGATGGTTTAGAAATTAGCTATTGATCACGATAAGTGTGGACACCCTGTATATCAAACGTTTTTCAGGAATCTTGGATTTTCAATAAAAAAACAGTTTCTGTACAACGAACAAAACTTTTGTTTGATATAACGGTACAAACAATAATTCTAATCTAATAAACAAACAGAGAATACTTGCAATCATTTGGGAAAAACAATGTTTCCGCTCACAAGAATCATTTTTTCGTGCATGATGCACCGCCACGCAGAATTGTTGACATGACGACAGGTGCGACCAAACAGCATTATTGACCAACCCTGTTCGAAGTGATTGCATGCGCAACGAATATTAACTTACAAAATTTGAAAGTTTTAGCATTCGTTGTGCGTGATCATTACAATAGAATTCTCTGTCAGTAAACTACTTATTCACTGCTGTTTAATCTGAACTTATTTCCCTTATTTTTTAAAAAAATTATACAAAATTCAAGTAACATTCTGAAAGAATAAATTTTAATTTTTGTGACTTCAAATCTCTATATAAATACGAGGATGGATAAAAAAAATGACGGGAGGCTGTCTTTTTCAAACACGCGCTGAAGGCGTATGACTATTCTCGCGTGACTCTTCCGATTTTCAAATTTTTCTTGTAACTTCTGTTGCTACCCTTTATCTCTAAAATAAGACATTAGTTGTGTTTTTAACATATGTAGTTACCGAGACATAGAGGATCTCCCATACAACGTTTTCTGTGGCGTTTTGGCGTGTGAATGAAATTCCTTCCCGAGACCCTAATGGAAGGAACGTAGTCCTGCGTTAAAAAGGTTACAAGAGTAATAAAATTTATTAAAAGAAAATACAAAAGGGAATTAAGAGTCATACTTCTGATCACCTTTTCCAATGCAATCACTGCTAAATCATTTTAGGCATTTATCGGAACGTAGACCAACTTGTAGTGAACCTGGTTTAGAATGCGCCCTGCCAACATACTGGAGCCATTCGGCAAAATGCTTCACATCACTACTTCCCAAGAGAACTTTGCTACAGATAAATTTTCTTCATTTCGGATCTTCTCCTCCTGACGACAATATCCATACTGCTCGAAAAGCCCAAGAATTGCTGCCAAATTTCAGGTGGGAAGTCTGGTGCCCCCCCCCCTATACAGCATAGTTATCTGGAACAAGGTTCTCTTCAAACAGTGATGTGAAAAACTACTGAGAACTGGCTTAATGGGCAGGGACGCGATTTGTACCAAGCTGGATTAAACAAATTGGTCTTGCATTCACTTTCATTAATAAATAATTTTCATTACCCTGTAGAATGTTTTTTTTTTGGAGGGATACATCCCTCGCATTTCTCTTGAGGCCCTGTGAAAACGTTCATTAGCTTTAAGATTTGGCAACGTCTATGGCAACTGACGGATCACGGTTTTCCAAACATTAAATAAACGAGTGAGAGGTTTGTTTCCTCTTTTCAATGAGACGGATCACGTGGATCACTCTTCCAAACATAAACAAACGAGAGATAGGGTTTGAGTTTCTTTCAATGGCGGATCACGTGATTTCACTTTCCAAACATAAACAAACGAGTGAGATAGGGTTTGAGCCTCTTTCAATGGTGGTGGTTTAATGGGATTTCACTTTCCAAACATAACAAACGAGTGAGATAGGGTTTGACTTTTCTTTCAATGGCGCATCACGTGGATTTACCTTCAAAACATAAACAAACGAGGAGATAGGGTTTGAGCTCTCTTTTCAATGAGATCACGGATTTCACTCTCCAAACATACAAACGAGTGAAATAGGTTTGAGCCTTATTAGCTTCATTTCTCTTACACAGTTATATGTAGCTACTGCTACACAACTGTATATAAAACATAATTTGAATTTTGGGACATCGATAAACTTCTTTATTTACTCAAGAAATAATTGCTACGAATTCGTTGGCTTATTATTGATATCTATTAACATTGGAAACCTTCTTTGGTGAGTATCCAACCCAAGAAGTAAGCACGTACCCAGGCTCTAGTAAAACGGTCTGTCGGGTAGAGTTTGAACTATTTTGCATCATTTAGATCACGTAAGACGTTTCACGAAATTTCCAGATGGTATCCAGCCAAGCAAATCTTTTACTTTATCCCTCCCCTACAAAGCAATTCTAGATATCGGAAATTTATGACAAAGTTCGATTTCGATAGATATCACGATAATCATCAAAATATTTGTTAATGTGATTAAATATTTTGGTCACAAAATGATAAACTACACGATAAATTCCGATCGAATATTTTATCACCAATATCGAATATTTATCATGATAATATCGTGATCGTGGAGTTTTCGTGTATTATTTATAGTGGATCGATTTATGGTTAAAATTGTATTATCATGTTAATTAAATTTTTTGAGAGTCCTGAATTTCATTAACATGAAAGAAAATTTTAAAATTTAAAGCAACGAAACGTGATGAATGGCAACGCGGAACGAAAACCGTCCATTCATTTCTGACCCACACACCATTTTTTCATTCACTGATTGAAATGCCTGCTGCTTCATTCTAATAAAAATGCAGTCCTGTTCAATCACTTTAAAACAGCATTTCTGTACTCAGAATTAAAAAAGGGTGTTGACTATTTGTACTTGAACCTTTCTGGTCGATTTTTTTTTCTTTGAATTTCCGACCCCCAAAAATATTTTTTTTTAATTGCTGAAAATTAAGTTACAAGTTCTATCCTGAGAAAATGCAAAACATTTTGTCAGTAAGCAGATTTTCCTTGACCTACCGGTGGTCCTCCAGTTTTCCCTTGAAATACACCCAAGTTTTTTAATTTTAAAAAATGGCCATATCTTAGCAATGTTCAGAAATACAAAATACCGCGTAATATATCGTGATGCGTAAGCAGCTGACGAATCCACCTCAACGATACAATTTTTTCCCTTGTCGTACTTAGACCTGGGCGACGCCGACAGTACGTAAAAAAAGCAATGCATGACGCGACGCCGACAGTACGGGCAACAAAAAGGCGAGAAGGCATGACGTGCGACGCCGATGGTACGGCACAAAAAAGGCGAAGGCATGACGCAAGACGCCGACAGTACGGGCACAAAAAGGCGAAGGTATTGACGCACGCCGACAGTACGGGCACAAAAGGCGAAGGTATAGTCGCGACGCCGACAGTACGGGCACAGCGAAGGATTGCGCGACGCCGAGCAGTACGGCACAAAAAAGGCGAAGGTTGCATGACGCACGCCGACAGTACGGGCACAAAAAAGGGTGAAGGCATGACGTGACGCCGACATTATACCACGTGCCGGAGGTATTACGCGACGCCGACAGTACGGGCACAAAAAACGGAAGGTATGTCGTGCGACGCCGACCAAGAAGGATGAATGGACGATATTCATCTAACAAAAAACACCTGCACTCGTAACAAATATCCCAAACGAAGGAAAGAAATTATTCCATTTATAATTCATTCTTCAATCCTGGAAAAAAAAAAACAGATTCTGCAATTGGAAAAAATATATGATGCACAGAAGAAAATATATTATCGTATATTTAATCATCATTCAATATAAAACGGATCCTTTCCCACTCCGCCCGCACATTGCGCCCATAACCCATTTTCACGTCGTAAATTGATTGATTGGCTCTTTCTTACTCTATGTTGATCACCTACGTTTGTTTTAATAACGCTTGCCTCCCATGAGTCTACAAGCACCTCCGGTGTCCCACAGGGCTCTAATCTCGGACCCTACTTTTATTTTATTCATTAATGACCCATTTGTGTTTTGGCAATTTGGATGCCTTTTATTTCCGGTTGACGACTTGAAATTGCCTGGTTCAATACGTTCCGATTTAGATTCTGTTCTTTTCTTTACAGAGACATCTTGATTATCTTTGGTGCATAGACAAATAGATTACACTCCTGGAAATACTGGTAGTGTTCTTAGTTACACTCGAAAGGCTCAACCTTGATTCATGCAAAATTAATAACTTGTTTTATCACGCCCAACACAGCCTGCCCTTTGCATCATCTTGACCCCAAACCTGATTTTCCAATATTAATGATACCATGGTCTCTAAGACACATCGCAGGTTTGGATTTTAATCGTAGAAATTGTGAAAATTTTCTCCAGAAGGAATCACTTTCAAGGTCTTGTATTGAGCTCATATTCGTTCCAATCTGAATACTGCAGTATTATTTGGAATCCCAATCATCGAAACAAAATTGGCTATTGAGCGAATACAGAACAACTTCTTGAGATATTTACTGTACAAAAAAAATGGATTTTACTTGCATGATATATCTTCTTCAATTCCTACGTAATATTTTAATATGCCTAGTTTATCCCCTCCAGACGAGATGTTTCTTGTGTTCTTTCTTTACAAAGATGGTTCAATTGATTGTAATGATATAATGAGCCTAATAGATTTCGCTGTGCCTGCCAGATTTTGCCAGTTCAGAGTTCCTTTCTCCAAATTTAGATTCAGAATTTACCTTTATATTAATAGGTTCTCGTTATATAGTGTTTTATAAAATTTTAACACGTTCTGATGAACAGGACATTTTTTAATATTGTCTCTTGAGGCTTTTAAGTCGAAATGTTTGTATCTTTTTAAATACACGATATGTTTTATTTTGCCTTCTACAACATTTTAGATTTTGCTATTTGATTTTCCGTGTTCGACCAGTTTTTGCGCCGTGTTTGATTTGATTTATCTGCGGTTGTATTTTAATCTCTCAAGTGTGTGCCTTTTGGAAATGAACTTAATTTTTTTTTTTAAAAAATATGGCTTTTTTGGTGTCATAGTGTGTCTGCTATTTTAGGATTATGTGTTTTGTTTAATGATATATACATTTGCATAAGTTTTATAATTTTATGTGTTCTACTTTTGCTTCCTAGTTATTCTTTTTATTTACTCATTGCGACTTTTGTTCTTTAGCGTTCGTCAAGGCTCTGTAAATGGAGTTTTCTGTAGTGTATTAAATAAATAAATAAATTTGCATTTTTTCTAAACTGAACGCGGATCTGTCGAGGAATCTAATTAACCATCAAAAAAAAGTTATAAGTCAAAAAAGAAATATAATCGCGCAGCCCAGTGCAAAATATCAGGATTTATAGAGTAAAAGCCTTCTGGAATCATAGCGTTCTTATTACCGAGCGTATAGTTTTAGTTATATTAACGTCCTGCTCTTGGAAGCAACATAGGACTATTTTGAGATGGACCTTCGTAATTTTGAGCCCGGTCAGATGATTGAGGACGATACTCTGAGCTGGCTCCTCCTTCTTCAAGCTTTCCGCACTACACCAATGAGACGCTGGCCCTTACGTATGATTTAACGTGCAGCAGTCTCTAACACGGATCTTCTGTAGTGAACTGGGTTTCGAACCCGACCCCAAAGCTGAGATCTTACTTCACTAGGCCACCGCGGCCTGTATTGAGTATATATTTGCCGAAGTGGCGGCATGAATTTCTCAATTAAAATAACGCTAATTTGTTTATAACCACTCACGGTGCCATACTTACTTTTAACACGTTTCAAATTTTGGAAAACTCGTAGAATGCGGTTCAAGAATCCTCTACACCGCGAGGAAAAGTAATCTCAGCATTAATGACCGGTCGTAGGTTTGATTTGTAACGTACTTGTCACTTTTTCACACTTGACTTCATGATCGTACGCACAGAAAAATACAACCAAAAGAGATACAGAAAATAATACAAACAATTGATCTGTTGAGCGCAAAACGCAGCAGCTTCCAGGAAAATTGCAATGACAAAAATACTCAAATCAGTAGACAGAAAACTAAACTTAAAATAGAACATATTAAAATTAAAGAGATAATACGCTGATGAAAGGAATAAGAACTAAATAGAACAAGTTTAAAGGCCACTCGCCATTTAGATCCTAAATAAAAAGTGGAGATCGATTTGCTTGTGTTTTATTGGAAGTTGCATTTTAGCGCCATTCTGTTTAAAACAAAGTTTAATGGTTTTTGAATATCTAAATTTTTTTATCTATTTTATTTTATTCATTTACTACTTGACTTCATGATTATATTAAATATTTGCAGTGAATTATTTCTCATTAATTTCCTTTTTTTCTTGTTTATTCTGATAAAGATGTGTAATCTTGTTTTCGCCACGACGGGGTCGTTTTATCTGGAGACAAAAAAATTTAACTTCCTGACAAGGGGTTTTTGACTGTAGTAAGATGCATCTATTACAAATAGAGAATTGTCAGGATACATTTCAAAAATTAACAATAATAATAATAATAATGTTGCAACTATCGGTTTTTCTTTAAATGAGAGCATTTTAAAAGTTTTTTTTTTCTTTTTCGGATAGGTGGTCACCATTACGACCTCCTTCTAAATTTGTAACTTCGAGAGAATTCCGTACGTACGGCTACCGATCAGCAGAAGCCGATGCGCATTCTTCTGGTTCAATTCTTTCTAGTTTTTCGAATATCTCAAAAAAAATTAGTCGAATTACAATTGATTTAACAAATTAAAGAGACTGAAATTCCTGCAAATACATGCTTTAGTTTTCTTCTAGCTTTGCTTCTGCAGATGATGACTTTCAAAAAATGGGAGATGTGCAATACTGCGACCATCGTAGTGTACAGTATTAGGTGGGGAGGTGGATATTTATCAACCTGATACTTTGCATCAAGTACACAAAACTGATACAGACCAAAAAAGTATCGTGGTACTCGGCAGATCTCGAACTCGATTGATAACATTAATCTGCTCGACTTACTTCGATTTCAGTCAGATGATACTGTATTATCCTGATATGAAGTATCACGATACAGTATCACAAACCTGTTATTTCTGCCTCGGCTACGCTATTAGTTTATTCCAAAAAACTAATCTAAAATATTTACCTGAATAAAAAAGCTACTTTCTAAATGCAGTTTTTCCATCTTATCTTTGAAGTGTTTTATTAATT
The DNA here is from genome assembly GCA_013235015.1 of Araneus ventricosus. NCBI lineage: Eukaryota > Metazoa > Arthropoda > Arachnida > Araneae > Araneidae > Araneus > Araneus ventricosus. The sequence continues at coordinate 1,251 of BGPR01040949.1, read as the reverse complement.
ATGCAAGAAGGATGGATTTTGTGAATAAATGGCATTTTAGTTTTAAATATTTTTTTTCTATCTGAAACGACAGCTTACTCCAGATAACGAAGTTATTATCAGCAAAATAAATTGAACATAAGTAAAAATTAAAATGTTGTACATATATATAGAATTTCAAATATAAAGAATTCAAAAAAATATTCTTAAAAAAGAAAATAATTATACTATTTAATCGGAAATCAAAAATATATGACGAAAAGGTAAAATCAAAATGGGAACTAAATTCTGCCATCACCCTTAAGTTTTATAAAAGTTCTTTACTTTTAACAATGATTTAAAACAAAGCACAAAAATTAAAATTATAACTAAAGCAGAGGTAAAGTTTAATCAGAGATAACAGTCTTGTGCTTAATCGACAGGTGCATCAAATACACCGAGTATCATCACCATGTATCTGATGGCAGCAAAAGCCGTGGTACCAAATCCAAATATCAAGTGTCCATACGTTTAGTATTAGAGCAAAATATGGCTGAATTTCAAAAGAGAGACCCTTCTGAAAGCCGTGTTGAGTGTGTATTTAATTCTTGTAACGCGAGTGAATTTAGAATCAGATAATTGAAATCTATGATCTTTCAGCTGGAAGCAAATAATTAAAAACAATTGAATACTTTTTCTCAGAAAATTTTCAAAAGTACAGAATAGTAGCTAAAAGAGGGTACTTTGTCTGGAAAGAAAACATCTACATTTTAACGGCGTGTATGGAGAAGTGATGGCGAAAAAAATCAATATATTACTCTTCTGAGCGAAAAGATATACATTTAAACACATATTAACAAAAAACATATGAACAGATTAATGGATAAAATAATCAATTATTCATATCTGTGTCTGGCAGTAACAATTGAATAAATAATGCTAGATAAGGACAAATTGGAATTGTGACAAACAAATTATTTTGTATAAAGTAAAATTACACACGCCATATTTGAATTAGGCGATTAAAACTATGACTACTTTGCAAAGCAATTAACAGAAATTGCCTCAACTATAAACCAAAAGCATTCTTGTAAGGAATGAATTTCATTATCTTCTCAAGTAACGTTAAACTAGGGCTAACACTTCATGAAACTAAGCACTTATATATTTAATATATTATAAATAAATTTTATTATCCTCGCGCTTTGTCTACTATGTAATATTCCGATTCCTCACAAACGCGTGTCGTAAATTCGGACAGCGCAATACGTAACTGAAACGGAAGCATAACAG
>BGPR01040947.1:0-13783 GCA_013235015.1 Araneus ventricosus | reverse complement strand
AAAGGGAAGAATGTACAACAAAGAACGTGTGTGGTGGACCAAAATGAGACCATATAGGAGAGAGAACAGAGAACACAGATATAGGGGAAGGGAATAGGTACAGCAATGGTACCAAAGTCCTCAAACATCCCAACTTAACATCAACCCATCCCATGTAATAATACACAATAATACAATAATAATAATAATACACACAATAATAATAACAATACAATAATAATAATAATAATAATAACAATAATAATAATAATAATAATAATAATAACAATAACAATAATAACACACACAATAATAACAATAACACAATAATAACAATAATATACACACACAATAATAATAATAATAACAATAATAAACATATATTAATATTAGACATATATTAGTTTCATTTTCATTATTACTTCATTTCTCATTTCATTATTATTGCATGCTTATGCCGCTTGATGCTTGATATGATGATGATATTTCGTTTATTTTATTATTTTCGCTTTTTCGATATTTTGTTTGTTTTATTATGCAAAAGATTTCGATGATTATTTGATGATATTATTATTATTATTATTATTATTTATTATTATTATTTCGAGGGATTCCAGTTTAGAGAGAGATTCTTAGGAGATGATGATGACGAGGTGATAAGTGAGGTGATTGAAAACCTCGATGCGATTGATAATCCGATCATCCATTATGCCATGTCAGTTGCTGTCTTCTTTTAGAAGAAAGACAGAACCGGTTCTTGTTCTCAAACCGGTTCGTTTCAAAGGGACAGTCGAGACTATTGTAAAAATAGGTGCTACAGGTAACAGAATCGCCGTCCCTTACCCCCCCGTACCCGTGACCAGACCGGTCACTGAACGGTTTGAGGGCAAGACACGGGAATTACTTAAGAAAAAAGAAAAGAAAATAAAACAGAAAGAAGGGAAATATATACATCTTCCTTTCGCGTACAGCACAGGCATTTTCTACTTTACACCATTAGTCTGTAGTAAATCTTCTTCTTTTAGATGTTAAAATGCCTTTCGTTTAGTGGGAATGTCCGGTAACATTACTTAGTTCAGCTCGCTGGGAAGCTGGAAGGCTAGGAGACTGTGAAAAGATCTCTGTTTTGCTAATGAATTTGATAATCCTACCGAAAGTTTCTGCCTGGAGACGAGGTTATTGGCGACCTTTTCAACCATTTCTTGTCTTCAGTTTATACTCATATTCCCATATGCCAAGACACTGTATAAATACACCTGCGGCATAGTGAAGTGCCGTGCCAATTCCACCACAATAATCGCTGTCGACAGGTGAAACCTTTGAGGTGGCAGGAAAGGTCCATATGAAGAAGATAACGTGTCCCTCTAATCCAGTTAGTAGACTTGAGACCACTGAGGCATGATGAGTAGATTTCCCTGCTCACTGCCATTCCATGGTTTGCTACCCTCACATCCTCTCTTCCGAGGAGGCCTTTATGTGCGGTTTAGGGAAGCTTAGTATGTGAATAGGGGTTGCCCGCTGTGTTGCGTCTTTGCCAGTTCTGCCTGCTCTCCCTCATTGCCTATATTGCCTGCATGCGCTTTAACCCAAGAGAGACTTTTATTCTGATTTGAAAGGAGGGATTTTGAAAATTCTTTCTTAGGTGCTACACTCTCGTAAATGGGACAAACACAGTTCTATGTACTGCTTATCCCAAAAGTCTCTTGCAACAGTTTTCCGAGATATTTGAGTCTCTACGCTGTATATAGTTAATTAGGTGGGCAGTACCTGGTTGTTAAACGATGTACCATTCGCCCTGAGCCCTCATACAGAGTAGACTCCTTCAACATCCTAACTGTCTGGATGATGACTACGACATTGCTTACCGAAGTTCAACCTATTCAAATGCCATTCATTACATTATTTGGTCTCTCTAAACGCTGAATGTTTTCAAATTGGTTTCTATATGCTGTCTCATGACCTGGGTGGTAATCAAAATTTGCATCGCTACTTTATCTGCTTTGCATCACGTCATATAAATTACCCCAAACTGCCTGATTTAGTTAAAGTGTTTTACCGAAACAGTGGTGGTCCCAGGCTGTTTATCCCCACCAGAGGCAACAGGCTTTTGCCCACATTAAATTTCGTAAGTATTATTACGTTTTGAGAGTGGTTTGGGATCAGATGTTTTCTAAATCATTTAATCTACAAGGTGCGTTCTGGAAAAAGTTCGCGAATGGTCCCATAGCTGGAATAAATCGCGTTGGTTCGTTGCGCCACGTTGACGCATTTAGAGACATATAACTATGCCCCTAGCGTCCAAATCACGACATTTAAGCGGAAGTGCGCGCTACGACCAATTTAAAGAGTGATTGTGAGAAGGCCCACTGCGTAGTGGAGCAACTCAGAACATCAAGTTTTGCTTCAAATTAGACAAACGGCGACGGAGACACACGAAAATGTTAGTGAAAGGTACGGTGTGGACGCAGTGAGTAAAAGTGTGTTTTGAGTGGTTTAAACGCTTTAGAGAGACGGAAAGATGAGCGTGTTCGGGTTGACCACCAACAAGCACAGCCAACTCCAGACAACATCAACGAGTGACTTTACGGATGATCGACGGCTGTCTTTGAGAAAGATAGCAGAAGAATTGAGGATAAGCTTGTGATGCGGGGAGCACATTATTTACGAATATTTGCAAAAGGGTAAGAAAAAGGTCTGCGCTTTTCTCCGACAGATCCAGCAACGTGTGAAAACGAAAGTTTGAGCGATACCGAAAGAAGTGTTTGCTGACAAGCTTCCAGCAGCCGTACAACCGATGTCAAAAGTGTATTGTGGATAATGGTGATTTTGAATGCCAGTAAAGGTATTTGTTTGTATACATTGTTTCCTTTATTTTATGAGACCATTCACCCTGAACTTTTCTTTAATGCACCTTGTATAATCTGCTTTTAAATCTTAGAATGGGAGAAAGTTATCTTACTGAATACAATCTTCTGAATTCAACCGTCTTCCACCTTATACAAATCTATCATTGTATGAAAGCTTCCTTCAATGCGAAAGGTGCCCCTTAATGAAATAGGAAAGTATGTACCTGTTACAGGCTCATATGGTAGAGACCAGATGACAAAGAATTGCCTCTCTAAGTCGAAGGTTTATACCCACTTATATTCACCTCTTGATAGTGTATATTGATTATTAAAACAAACACCAAACAATATTTTAGTATCCAGGTAAAAAGGTAATGGAAACAAAATAAGGAAAAAAGTATAGGCATTAATCCTAATATCTCATTTAAAAAATAATTCTAAGCAAATACTCATTACACAGACAATTTAAATCAAGACAATAAAAACATGCATTCTCCATGCGTCTTTGTCATGAAGAATCGTTCCGTTAAAAAATTGTTCCATGTTAGATTAATTTACAGTTGTAAATGTACTAAAAAATAAAAGACTGGTATTATTTTCATCATTGATGTATTTAGAAAAAAAGTCGTACCTCTTTTTCAGGCAGATATATAATCATAAACAAAAGATTTCTTAATTTTCGCAAGAATTCAACGAACATTTTTCAAAAAAACCATTCGTAGGAAAACAAACCTGTGTGAACAGTTAAAAAAGAAAACGGAGCATTTGTGCTTTTTTTTCCAGCTCCTTTTGTTTGGAGAACAATAAAACACGGACGTAAATTCTAAAATTGGCTTTTCTACCGAGACTAAGGTTGTAGTTAAATGTAACGAATATTCATTAAACTAGATAATATAACAAAAATACATCCTCACCTGTTGTTTGTTTTGTATTGGCTAAGTATTATCCAACTGTGTAATACTGCACTTTTGTACAGTTCAGCACAATGTCATCTTTAGATACCAATGCGGTAAAAACTGAATAAATTATAACTTCCTTATAGTCATAACTATACAGCACAACTCATTTTTCCTACTGACATTCCAAAGAACATTTTTGCGAGATTTCAAATTCTGGTTGTATGGGAAATGGGGAGACTAGTCAGTGAGGGAGGCATTGATATCTTGAAATTTTATAAACTGGAGTTTTCCGCACTTCCGACGAATTTTGATTCGGTTCAATGCAATATTGAATGTCATTGCGGAGAGATATCGAACTTCAGTCAGTAAGAGGCTATACTTTCTTTTGTAAGTATATAGGTGACGAATTGCGGACTACCTGGGCATTTTTTATAAATTTGAGTTTTCGTACTTCCGACTAATTTCGCTTCGAACGCAATATTGAATGTCATTACGGTGATATCGAACCAGTCAGTGAGAGGCTATACTTTTGTAAGTATAGGTGGAAGTTGCCGAATTGCGACCACCAAGCATTTTTATAAATTGAAGCCTGTACTTCCGACGAATTTCTGCTTCGACCAATGCAATATTGAATGTCATTACGGGAGATATCGAACTCAGTCAGTAAGTGAGGCTATACTTTTGTAAGTATATAAAGGAAAGTTGCCGAATTGCGACTACCTGGGCATTTTTGTAAATTGAGTTTTCCAGCCTCCGACGTAATTTCGATCTGACCAATGCCATTGAATGTCATTACGGTGATATCGAACTTCAGTCAGTGAGAGGTTGTTTTGTAGGCATATAGGTGGAAGTTGCCGAATTGCGACTACCTAGGCATTTATAAATTGAGTTTTCCGTACCTGACCTACTATCCTCGCTTCGACCAATGCAATATTGAATGTCATTACGGAGTATCGAACTTCGGTCAGTAAGAGGCTATACTTTGTAAGTATATAGGTGAAAGTTGCCGAATTGCGACCACCTGGGGCATTTTTTTATAAATTGAGTTTTCCGTACTCCGACGAATTTCTCGCTTCGACCAATGCAATATTGAATGTCATTACGGGAGATATCGAACTTCAAATAAGAGGCTATACTTTGTAAGTATATAGGTGAAAGTTGCCGAATTGCGACCTCGCTACCTGGGCATTTTTATAAATTGAGAGCTTTTCCGTACTCCGATCACTAAGTTTCGACCAATGCAATATTGAATGTCATTGCGGGAGATATCGAACTTCAGTCAGTAAGAGGTTATACTTGTAAGTATATAGGTAGTGCCGTCGAATTGCGACTACCCAAGCATTTTTTATAAATTGGAGTTTTCCCGTACTTCCGACGAATTTCGCTTCGACCAATGCACATTGGAATGTCATTACGGAGATATCGAACTTCAGTCAGTAAGAGAGGCTATACTTTTGCAAGTATAGGTGAAAGTTGACGAATTGCGACTACCTGGGCATTTTTTTATAAATTGAGTTTTCCGTACTTCCCGACGAATTTCGCTCGACCAATGCAATATTGAATGTCATTACTGATATCGAACTCAGTCAGTAAGAGGCTATACCTTTTTTAAGTATAGGTGAAAAGCTGCCGAATTGGTGACTACTTAGGCATTTTTTTATAAATTGAGTTTTCCGCAATCTCCGACGAATTTTGATTCGACCAATGCACATTGAATGTTATTGCGGAGATATCGAACTTCAGTCAGTAAGAGGCTATACTTTTTAAGTATATAGTGAAAGCTGCTCGAATTGCGACTACCCAAGAGCATTTTTTTCAGAAATTGAGTTTTCCACTTCCGACGAATTTTGATTCGACCAATGCACATTGAATGTCATTATTGCGATATCGAATCAGTCAGTGAGAGGCTATACTTTGGCATACAAGGAGAGCTGCCGAATTCCTTTCGACCACCTGGGCATTTTTTAATGTGCAAAATGGAAAAATAATTTTAAAGAAAGGCAAGCATGAATTTTTTTATTGCTTTTATCTCAGAAAGTGTAAGTTAACTTTTCATGAAATACATCACTTAAGGTGACAGCCTACGTTGAAAAACATAGACCACTTCGTCGAAATTTGACCACTTCTGGAGAAAATGATCTTTGGCTTTTTTTCTCTTTGGAGTCCAGATCAATGCCTTCCAACTGTTTACATATTGTATCTATGAATTAGAAAAAACTATAACGATTTTTAAAATGTTTTGTCTGAAGCAAAACCAACCAGAAGGAAATCTTTAAGAGCTTTTTTCTCAGAACCCTGTTTTTCATAAATTGTTAACATAATGTCTCTTCGAAATCTAATAAAGATATTCACTTGAAAGTTTCAGCACATGTTTAAAATAGTATAAGCAATGAAATGAACTAAATATTTGTTGTTCAGAAATAATTTTTTAGTTTACAGTGTTTTAGAAAAGTTAAGTTGTGAATTAATGAAAAATGCATATTTACTCATATTTTTTAACAATTTAATTGTATTTAAAATTTTTCTTAGATTTTGTTTACTTATAATCATTGTCCCCATAACTTGTGTGCAAACAAATTTAGAATTACTGTATTACAATTTAGCGTAGAGTGTTAACCGTGTTGGTTCAATTTCTACAAATAGCGTTTTGCTTATAAATTTAAATGTTATAGTATTCATATTATTTTGCATCGCAGTGAAAAAAAAATATTACAGCATTCACATCCGTGAACGTGTAAAGAAACAACTTAGAATAGTAAATATGGATACACATAAAACGTAGTAATTTGATCTCTATATCGTATGACTGTGCCTAGTTTCGATATCGAAATCGATCGTAATATCGATTAACTGGGATTTAAAAACTCTAATTAACGTTATTGAGGATCCCAAAACTTTCATAAGAGGAACCAAAACAGCTGCATATTAATAAGAACTATCCTTCGTTTCTGTGACAGCAATAATAACAATACTGATTTATTTAATAAATGTACAAATCTCAAAATCTACATTGGATGGCAAATTAGAATGAGGTTCAAACTTTTAGATAACCATGGATTTTAATTGTCATTCGTTCCTTTTTCTCCCTTTAAATCGTATTACATCTTTGCATAATTTTATTGAAAATTCCAGCGTCTCTAAATCTTTTCTAGAAAGTAACAGGAAAACGAAAATCTCACAAACTTCGGAATGAAGTTTTGTAAGACTCACAGAAATACGAGAATGTTTTTATCTATTTAATTCAAAAAATAATGGAAAATGGAATATAACAGCATTCTGACTTCACTCATCTGATTTTCAATTCTAAACCCTACGCATGTCACTCTAAATGTTTCACCACTGTTTAAAATAGAATAAATAAAATTTCTTCCTATATTATATTTTTTTGAAAAAAGAACCGAGATATCTGCTAATAACTGATTTTCATTTTGAAAATAAAGATTGTAAGAGAATTCTACAGAGTTTGAAGAGAAACTTTGCACTTATGTAGCAATTCTGTGAAAAAGAAGCTTCAAAGTATCAAAATAATTTCAAACAAACAACTCAGCCATTCTTCTTTTATTGCGCTTTTTTAAAAAATAACACAAGAGAGTCAAATAGCCTGAAGAAATACTTTGTAAAGTTAGTATATTTTATCCCAAAATATTAGTTTTTTTTCTTGTTGTTTTTGCACGAAAATCACACCTTTATTCAACGACAGGCAAATGCAAATAAAAGATTTATATCCGGTATTGTGTTAAATATTTTTTGTAAGGAGAAAAGAAGACCATTTTCATGAAAGTGATTTGTTTCTTTTTATTCTTTGTGGGTTTGTTATTAAAACCAAGCACTAAATTTTCATGTCAAAGAGTTTTACTTCAGTCAATAATCCAGGTATTTTCTGCCTTCAACTTTTCAAGCATGGCTCGTTTTGTCTTTTGCTTCGTCGTATAGCAGTGAAATGGAATACAGTTTAGACGAAGGTGACGAACGAGTATGCGAACAAGTTTGAGGCCTTCAGATGGAACTGACTACAAATGTTACACAAAGCAAGAGGTTAACTTTTAATCCCGATGTGACTTTTTCTTCCCAGCTCCTTTAAACCAGGCTATTGTGGGAGGATAAGACATGAATTGACCCCTCTCCAACATGAGTCACTATTACCCCACCCTCATATAACCTTCCTTTAAGGCGCAAGTGAAATGGCTGTGGCGGGTAAGGATAATGGGAGCCTTAACACGTTATCTCCAAGGATCTCAGAAACTCACCTCCCCTCAAAGAAGGCAACGTCTCTGCCCGGCCTTTGTCCCCGTTAAGGGAAAAATTCTAGACCGCCCCAACCGCCTTCACTTGCAGAGGGCAATTAGAACTTTTCAATTAAAGGTTTTCCCTCCTCATCTCTATGCCACAATTAAGTTTCAGTGTTTGTGTTTCTCTTTAATCAAGAAGAAGGATTTGTTTACTTTTTGGTTTTATATTTATATCTCTCAGTAGTTACTACTGATTATCTTCAATCAAAGACGATTTAAAGTGTCTATCATAAACTGTACTTTAATTACAACGTATATTCTAACTTTAACAATCAATTTCTGTCAAAAAAGGAAAAATTATTTATTGCAATATTCTTAAATTCTAATAAAAATAACTTAGAAAAAAAGAAATCAAGCAGCAGTTTAGACTAGCAGGATGAACATCAAATAAGTAATAAGTTTGAAGTCTCAGATGAACCGATCAATGTTACGCAAAGGTGAAAGGAGGTTAAATTAGAACTTTTCAAGGATTATAGTTAGTTATCCCTCGTCGACTTCCATTCCACAGTTAAGTTTCAGTGTTTGTATTTCTTTAATCATGGAAAAGGATTGTTTCTAGCTTTTTGGGGTTTTATATTTATATCCCCTCAGTGTTACTTACACCACCCTCAATAAAATGACGAATTGGCAATGTCTTACTGACATCAACTATTTTTAATTCTGCAAATATTATAAGGTATATTCTAAATTACCACCAATTTTCTGTCAAGGAGAATGACATTAGCAATATTCTGAATTTACAAAAATAACTTAGAAAACAAATCAAGCAGAGGAACAGGCACCAAAAGACTGAAATGCCAAACATGCACATTGTATATACTTTGTCAGCTGCAAAAAACTAAACCAATTGGGGATAAACCACTGATATAAGTAATTACATATAAAAGTTTTAATAAAAAAACCTCAAAAAATAAAGTTTTATTCTCCGTGAAAAAGGTTTTAGATATCAGCCTGTTCCACCAGTTCTTCAAACTGGTGATTCAAAGTTAATATAATTCCCTTCATGTTTCTCTAAAACATCAGTGCACAAATTCCACTCTTACATTCTATTACAAAACGTTTATTTAAAATACCATGAGTTTTGACTACTGAAACTGATGCTTCTTCCTTAACTTAATCAAAGCTTTTCATTTTAGTTAAATGAACAGATAAATGTAAATTCCACCTGAAGCATTCCGCTGCAAAAACATTTACCTAAAATATCATAAAGAGTTTTAAGTACTGAAACTAATGTTTCTCCCTAAGTTAATCAAAGTTTTTGACGATAAAGAACAAATGTAAATTCCAAATCTGAAGCATTCTACAAAACGGTTATCTAAAATATCATGAGTTTTAACCACTGAAACTGATGTTTCTTCTTAAGTTAATCAAACTTTTTGATTTTAGATAAGGAACAAATAAAATGTAAATCTGAAGCATTCCATGCAAAACATTTACTTAAAATATCATAATGAGTTTTAAGTACTGAAACTAATGTTTCTTCCTTGTTAATCAAAGCTTTAATTTTAGTTAAAGGAACAAAAAAAATGTAAATTCCACCCCCCAGTTACCCTATTACTAACGTTTATTTAAAATATCAAGAGTTTTAAGTACTGAAACTGATGTTTCTTCTTTAAGTTAATCAAAGTTTTGATTTCAAAGAAAAATAAATGTACCCATAAATTTTCAAATAACCATCATTTCATGGAGAATCAAAGATCAGAAAGCACTTGTACTTTTCTTTCTATCTGGAAACTATATATCTAAGTGGAAGTTTAATTAGATCGTTGTCGTTGCAAAATAAGGAAATATATCCCATTACGAAGCACCCTAGGTTCTTATTAAAACATTAATAATTTCTCTAGAGGGAATATTTCTGAAATAAAGGTACAAAGGCAATTGAATGAGAATTTAATAAAACAGCCGTTTATGAAATAAAATTGCAAATGAATTGACATCACAGACTTTACTGCATCTCATTTGGAAAAAGAAAATGAAAGTTTGTTTTCACAGAATGGTGGTAGAAACAATTCTGAATCTCTGTTTATTTAATGAGTTCATTTATTAGAAGAGCTCTTTTGACGGGTTTAGATTAATGCCGCCCAATTATGAAGATTCATGCGGCTGAAACCCATGTCCCATATTGCTATGTTGCTCAACTTAAATATGTAGAATCACAACAGGTTGAATTAACCATCGAAAGCCCCTAACCTGAATATCCAAGTAGAACTAAATTCAGACTTGTGGTCTGAACTACAGAAACTAAATTTCTACTTGTCTAGCGTCTTGAATGTGCTATAAAATAATAAAACATTATTCGTGTTGTTTATATGATTGATTGGTTTTTATGGCACAAGGCCAAGATTAACAAGCGCTTTCAAACACATATTTATTATTGAAAGTAAATTTATAATAGTTAAAATTTCACTTAAATCAAACTTTTCCATTTTAACTCCCCACATTCTCAACCGACATTGGCTAACTATATACTTAACCACTTAACTTGAATAGTTTTCTTTGCTATCTAATAAGATGACCCCTCCTGTTTTGGAAAGGGGATGCTCGTTTCTATCTGACGCAAGAAGGCATAGGATACGCAGATGTTTAAGACTTCACATATTTTAAAGTCAATTTATAAAACAATTAGATTCAATTCTTAGTTTATAAGACTAAAATTTCGATAATGATGCACGAGTGCCTTGGGCTGTTGTTGTTAAACTCACTTTATTAATATTCAACATAAATAATATTGTTACCCTACTGCAAAAATCTGCTCATTCGCAAAGACTAAATAACTTCAAGAACTGGATTAAATGAGGGTGGTTCAAAAAATAAATAAAGGCCTCGGAGAAAAAAGGTCTGTTCACGAAACGGAAGAGAGAAACTTAAAGGCATTGGTTCATATAATCCTTCCACATAGTCGTCGGTTGTTGAAGCATTTCGTTCAATCGGTAACCAATCAACGAAACCGGTATAGAAGAAATCACGACTGTTGTCACCCAACGACGGCCTCTTTGAATTTCGGCATAGTTTCTGAAATTGCGACCCCGTAGATGCTTTAACGATCCGAAGTGATTTGAAAATCACTGTGCGAGATCGCTGTAGGCAGGAAAGGTGTTCCAAATGCATTCCAACAAAACGCAAAACAAAACACGTAACAGAGGCCGTATGCGATCGGTTGCTATCGTGCAAACCAACAGGGCAGTGAGAGCAGTCCGATCGCTTCCTCAGAATTGTATTGTGCAACCTGTCCAGGCGTTGGCCAACTGGAAGCAGTCGGTCGTCGCTTCACGCGTAAGGAAATCAACCAGCAGCAGATCTTGGTGGTACCAAAGACTGGCCATAACTTTCTTCTGTTTGAACTTCATGGGGGAGACGAGTACTGTCTCCATGACATTAATGCTTTTTTCGTATCAGATGTCATATGATTCACCCACATTTACAACGATACCGATAAGCATGCTGGTGCAAGAGACACCTTCCACCGTGATACCTTCCACCAGATACCTTCCACCCACTGTAATAAATGCTGGAGAGACAATCCTATTCGTGTGACTTCGCGACCAATCGCCGTGCCCATGCATCCGTCAACGGCGCCATCTTCTAATAGATATTGCAAAGTTGGCCGGGGCACACCTATATACCAGAGGCGCTTGAATGTTGTGATCGTCTATTTTATTTAGACAAGCAATTAATTTCGCACGGGTAATTTGTGCATCCGAGAGAACTCGTTACCTTAGTTTTTGAACCACCTACGCATTTTATATATAAAAATGTAAGTAACAAAATCAATTATAACTACAAGAAAAATGGCTAAAATAACAATATGTGCTGGCGGATTGAATAGGAATTGATTTCATCCTTGTGACTAGTCTTCAATATGCATTATTCTCGAAGAAAATTCTACATCATAATAAAAATCCCCCCCCCCGAAAAAAAAACTTTCTCCGAATACTTTATAAAAATATTTCTTAAAACCGTATGATCAAAAATATTTGTGATTGCGGGTACATCTATACTTAAAGTATCTAAAATTGTCACGATTTTTTATTCTGTGTGTTTTATATTTAACAAACATAACAACAGAAATTAATACACAAGAAAAACAATTTTTAGACCATTTTAAAATATATTAGAGTATCTATTCGCTGATATCAACATGATTGCTGCTATGAATTTTTAAAGACTTGCATAATTTTTAATATTTGTTTTTTAATTCACGATAACACTTCGAACACATTTGAAATCTTCACTGACGTAAATTTTAATCTTATAAATCTGTTATCTGTAAATAAAAGCAGTAACTAAAAATGTATATACACACACTTTAAGAAATAATAAAGTATTTTTAATTTGTTTTTTTTCAAAATCATAGCACCTTGAAGAAAATCGAGTGAATAATTTGGAAAAGCAATCACCAACCTTTGGAAAGATTGGACTCAAATTTAATGTATAATCTTCAATTTCGGAAAAGTACTAAATATCCAATTTCATCCATTGAAACTTGTAGCATTTTTAAATTACCTTCTTTACACATACACGTTCACACCAGCAAAATTCTAAAAATGATATTTTTCAGGTCCAGGGAGGTCTAAAACTTCAAAATCTATATCTATAAAACGCTAAGATACGTGGCTCAAAAAAGGGATTAATTTCTCTTTTGCCGATGGCAAAGATCGGTTTGTTGACGGAACAAAACCGATAGCCTCCGCCATGTTAGGCGTAACTTCATAAGAATAGCCTGATACTGTATTCGTTCTGGTGTAAAATAACTTTTTCTTGAAGAAACTGAGATTAAGATGTATAATATAATGATATAATGTCCTACAATATAATGGAACTTTAGATGAAATGATTCAAAAAAGATCAGTTAGGAATAAAGCAGATGAGCTTAGACGAGCCAGAGAACGTTGAACGTTTGAACGAGTTCAGTTGAACGTTTTGAAGTCGACGTCAAAATAGTTTAAGTCATCGAGCAGAAAATCGTGTTAATTCACAAACTGAGATGACCATCATGCAACTTACTATTGTGAACACTGTATTTTCGGTACTTTTCCGTTATATGCAAAGTTGAAATCAGAAAAGACCCCGTTTCACCCTCAACGCGCATGTCCCGATAGGACAGTCGTCGGCGTGCCACTCTCATGACCAAGCGTTGCGAGTTTGATCCTTAAATAGCAAATTTTTTCCTGAGTGTTTTCACTCGCCATCATTTAGTTTAATTGAATTATTTTTAATCCTTGAAATTAAAAACTTAAAAAAAATTTTAAACATTGTTCTTTCTAATACTATTCATTAATAAATTATCTTCATTTGGCATATGTAAACTAAAAGGCATAATTTCCGTTTTCATAAAGCTATATCAGTCAGATTTACGGGTGATGAGGCCAGCAGCCCCAATGAACCGTCAAGCACGGGGCTAGAATGCGCCAATTTGGCTAAAAATACATGCTATATATGTAACAGAGCGCAGATGCTCCGCGCGGGATCAGCTAGTTCTTCAAAATACATGAGATTCTCTTCTATAATCTTTTGAAAATTAAAGTCCTTAGCCCTTGAAAAAATGGACTAGAATAAAGTCCTTAGCCCTTGAAAAAATGGGCTAGAATAAAGTCCTTAACCCTTGAAAAAATGGACTAGAATAAAGTCCTTAGCCCTTGAAAAAATGGACTAGAATAAAGTCCTTAGCCCTTGAAAAAATGGACTAGAATAAAGTCCTTAGCCCTTGAAAAAATGGACTAGAATAAAGTCCTTAGCCCTTGAAAAAATGGACTAGAATAAAGTCCTTAGC
>BGPR01040945.1:0-13783 GCA_013235015.1 Araneus ventricosus | reverse complement strand
TATGTCATTCTGAAATGTCTTCAGTGTAAAACGAATTCAAAACTCTCTTTGTAGGCTACACTCATGTTCTTTATTAAAACACTCATTTTCTTATTGTGTAAAACGAATTCAAAACTCTCTTTATAGGCTACACTCATGTTCTTTATTAAAGTTAACCCTCCGTCGGACGCGATATTAGCACCGGCGAGTTCGCTCTCAATGCGCCTGACAAGCACAGGTAAACAATATCGTAATTAATATTGTTAATACCCATTAATTTTAATTTTAGCATTCTAAATGTCCTTCTTGGGGAGATTTGAAAAAGATAGGATATCGTTGCAAAAAAAGTCTCGCGTTCGCCATTATTTCCGTGTAGTAGGTTTTACCGTGATTTTTATCCATGCACGTGAGTGTCAACGAACATGTAAGTTTAGTTTAGTTATATTAACGTCCCGCTTTTGAAGCAACACTAGGGCTATTTTGGGACGGATCTAATTTTGAACCACTGTCAGTTGACGATGACGACGCCTGAGCAGGCACCCCCTTCCAAACTTCCACTCCACTCCAACCTCTAGACGTTTCGCCACTACGTATGATTTATCGTTCATACACGGCGGATCTTCGATGGAATCGGGTTTCGAACCTGGGACCCACCAGCCCCAAAGCCGAGACCTTGCCACTAGGCCACCACGGCCTCCAACGAGTAGGTAAATAAATGCAATTCTTGAAAATGTATATAATCGTTGAACGTGAATGAAATTATGCATTTTCCGTTTGCAGACTGAACCCCAAAATTTGATGCAAGTCTACAATTTGGGCGAAAGGACCCCATGTTAAATGTTGACGATGTATAGAATTTTAAACAGAAACACGGCAAAGAAACGGCTATATTTTCTTTAATTTTTACCACCATCGCTATTATTTTTGGGTTTTCAAATTGATTATTACGATATCGTACTACTTACACACGTTACATTAACGTTAAACGTATAAAATGTAAATGATATAACATAAATGCCAATATATGCCCCAGTACTCGGAAACTTACTGTCTCCCTGTCTAAATGAGATACAGCTTGTCATTTTCATTTCTAAGAAAATAATGATATGCACGAATAATATGTTCCAAGACAAGACATAACTGAATGATAACGGAAGCAGATTAGATACGCTAATGGATAAATAATTTACTAATTAAAAAGCAACTGGCGTTGCAATAAAAAATCATTAAAAATAATTTCCAAACCTACTAGATAATTTCTCCGATTTGAATTTCTTTATAACTATTAAAAGATTTAATTTAAGTATTTCCCATTGTTTAAATTCGCCCTTGGGGAAAAAAGAAAGCGTTTCATGAATAAGAACTTCTTGATACGTCTCCATTCATGATTCTTATCAGAATGAAGAAACCTTTCGCAATCCCAAATAGACTTACATTTCAATAAATGTAAATGAAATAAATTAAGGAAAAATATATCCAGAATTTCCACTTTTTGAGATGGAGTTAATTCATACTCACATGATATACTTCAAGTGCTCCGAGGCAGTAGAATTTTAGTATCCATTGGGCATCTTGCTGGAGATAAAATGACAAATCGTCACAACATAGCGTAAGATATTAAGTTAGATATCAAATGCTGTGCCGCCACGCAAATCGACTCCGTTAAGAGTTTCCATGAAAATTTACATGACGATGATTTTTTTTTATATAATTTTTCATTAACTGATACTTTTCTACATTTTTATTTTATTGCAAAATATTTATCAAAATATATTTGGAGAGAGGGAGGCGTGAATTTTGAAAAAAAATTCTTAAATTGGGATTTTTAAGAACCTCTGACCAAAGAGGAAAAACATGCCCCATTAGCATAAGATATTGCACGATATTACCACGATATTGTTCGATATCCTGAACGCCGCACAATATCATGAAGATAGCGTAACAATATTGTAGAGCATCTTGTTCCAATAGGGTGCATCTTTAATTTTGATTTGTAATAATCTAAATTTTGAAATGGAAAAACAATAACAAAAAAAAAATGGATTCGCGATATTTAACTTTTTTTAAAGTTTTTTTTCCTGGCTTTGGTGCAAATTAATGACAACTGCATTTTATAGAGAAATTGAATAAATACGACAAAAGATAAAGAAAAAGGCTAATCATGGAATAAAAATGCTATGATCAATAAGTGCAAAACAAACAATTAGCTTACGCACCCTTCCAGGCGCGCGTCCACCCTATCAACTTCCTATAAAATCATACGCTATTCCTCTATTGTAACTGACGGCAAGTGCCATTGTATGAAACATAGTATCCCTTTTAGCACCTTCTAAATGTCAAAACTCGGTCGCAACTCGAATAAAAAAAAAGACTCGACGAGAAGAAAGCTACCTTAGAGCGATTATCGTCTCCCCTTCCTTGACTTAACCGTGACCCGACAATCACACACTTCTTTTACAACAATAACAAGAAAAGAAAGAAAGAAAAGTAGGTGGAGTGCTGCCATACAGCGAAAGTTGTTCACTCAACTCCGGAAACGACGACTCTGTTGACACACTGAGGAACAAGAACGCTCGAGTCGACAGAGACAGGAAAAAAATGCGCAGAGAGGTCAGAAACCCTGAAAGGCGACCTTGGAAGAAACTATCCATTTTTATTTCAGTGCCAACAGGTGGTGTACATGCCCCCCGGGCTCCGCCGAAATATCCTATGGTCTACTTCGATTTCGGCCTTGTTTTTGTGAGCCACGCGAGAACAAACAGTTCTGCACGTTTTTACTCTCCACTGGATACTTAACCATTTTGTTTTTTTGTTGTTTGTTTGGGAAAAGTCGTCTGCGGAAATCGAAGAACGTTTTCGTTCGGCGTTTTTCCTCGACTGGAGGTGAGGATTTGGAAAGAGAGCCAGTATTGTCTTTTTAGAGTTGAAATGTAATAGGGCTGATTTTTTTTTTTGTGCTTCGTTGGCAGGTGGAGTGAGAAAATGATGGAGGTTGCTTTTTATTATATTTGTTCTATAGCAGGACAAAAAAAGCGATGGAAGTAAAAGTCGAAAATAATTCGAAATACAGGGTGTCCCAAAAAAATGTATACGCACTTTGAATAACTCTTATATAATTAATAACATACATCAAATTTTCATAATTCAAAATTAATATCTCAATTGCCATCAAAATCAGTGTACCAATTTGATTCGTGAATTTATTGAATTCTTTGTGGAAAGATAGTTTGGGAGAAGAGAAAACAATGTTCTATCCACTCTCACAGGATCTCTACCCGATGATTTTCTTCTTCAGAGAATGTCTGAAACAAAATATTTATAGCTGAAAACCAGCTACAATTGGAGAGCTGAGAACAGCCCTTCATACTTCATTAGGCACGGCGATCTCCCGGATCACGCGCTCTTTTTATGTACATTGTGTTGATCTTATTTTTTTTATAAATTAATATCTAAAATATATTTAGTTTTTGAACTCATTATTTTATTTGTACAGCGTTTTGAAAGCACTCCCCAGATTTTTTACAAATCGTTTTTATCGTAAAGATTATACTGTTTCGAGGCCATGGTGATGCTAGGAAAAAGTACCAGCATTAGTAACCTCGGGTTTAGACAATCTTTCACAATGTGTAGACAAAATACGAACAGCATTTCTTGCAGACGTATTTAGTGCAAGTATGCGGAATTCATTCGAAAATGAATGCAGTTCCATGCAGTATTTCTTGGAAATGTTTCTGGAAATCTTGGAAATGGATAAAAGAACACAATAATTGTCTATTAATTTTATCGAATAGAAGGGGAACGCCTTTCGTGAAAAAATAGTATAATGTTTTCGGAAGTGGAATGGCTTGAGCCTGTTTGTCATCAGCGATTCCTCCTACGGCTTTACTGTTGCTCGACAAAATGATTATCTTGAAATTATGTCAAAAAATGGCAAATATGGAGGTTACGGAAAGCTGAATACTGTAACTTTCTTTTTTTAATGTAGCTATTATTGTTCACGGTTTAAATGATGGAATAGTAACCAACTTAGGAATAAATCGTTACTGATTATGTCAGTGAGCATATTTTGTGTGATCAGTGATCGAATTGTAATACCTATGGCACAGTCTTCCCTCGATTTGTTGGTTGTTTTTGCCTTTTTCTTTTTTGGTAAATTAAAAGTAAATGAAATATAGACACCCTATAGAATTGAGAGGAACGCTAGTGGTAAGTTAAAACTAATGGAATGCGCCCAGGCAATGGACAAAGGACATTTTGAAATAACAGTTTTATTTAAATTTTGACATTAGTTCGATGCTCATTTGATGAGACTTGTAAAGTGCACTTGTATAGCCAAGTATCGATATTTGAAGTGTTTTTGAAGGTAACGGCAGTTAAATGTAATACAAAATGACATTCCAGTCTATCTATGAGTAACAAGTGGATAAGAATCAGTCTTTTTCGGGGGGAAAAAACTTATTTTTTCATTGTGTATCTTTTACATTTTCAAGCGCATTTCTAAAATCTTTTTGTCTTTTCCCATGCTTTGACGTTTATCATTCGATATGATACCCAGATATTCTATGTAAATAAAATATCTTGGGGAAACATATGAAATATGAAAATAAGGCAGATTATTCAATCTTTGCCTTGAAACATCAGCCACTCTATAGAAACTCCGAGTTTTGGGCATTGTCAGTAACACAGGGTGCGTAGTGAGAAATTGCTGTAAAAATTAAGCACTTTTAAGGACTTTTTAAGCACCTTATCCAAAAAAATTAAGCACCTTTGTACATGCACGCATACGTAGACCCACATGTTTTCTAATTATAGGATGTTTTTTCTGTTTTATAGTACGGCATAGTTTTTATTTAAAAATTTAAATATGTATATTTTTTAAATTTAAAATATGTAATTTTTTAATTTTAACATTTATTTTTGTATTTTCACAACGTCTTCTATTATAAAATAAAGAATGTCTTTTTAGTTTGACAAAAAAATAAAAATGATAATGCAAACTGTTCGTTACCAAAAATTAAAACAACTTTTATACGATTAACAATAAAAATCTGTGACCTTTTCCAACATTTCTTAAAATTAACAAATTACCAGTTAATTTGCTCCTTTGGATAACCATTCCAGTACTGCAAGAAGAAAGAGGGAGTATTTCAAGTTAAAGAAAGAGGGAGCGAAAAAAAAAAGTCATTAATAGTCCAGTCAACGAAGGGTTTCATAAAAACATTAAATCATATAGTTTTGAAATTGATAAACATGTTTGTGAGGGGCTCTTGATAAACACACTAACCCACGGGGGGGGCCCCACGCGCGCCACCATCTTGGATTTCACATCCCCTTTTTAGTTTTTTCTTGAATATCTCGAAAATTATTAATTATAAAATTACAATTGATTTAATGAATTAAAGAGCACAAATTTCCCTGCAAATATATGCTGTTACCTTCCTGTTATCTTTAATAGTTTCCGATGTAATGGGAATCCAAGTTTGCCGCCAACTTGGATTTTATCCCCTTTTTTTTAATTTTTCTGGAATATCATTAAAACTTAAAACTAGAAGAAAAATAAAAGCATGTATTTGTAGAGAATTTTACGATCATTAATTTGTTGTATTACATGAAATTGAATAGTTTTTGAGATATTCATAAAAGACTAAAAAAAGGGGGTTGAAATCCAAGATGGGGTCAAACTTTGAGACCCATTATCTCAGAAACTATTAAAGAAAGGAGAACAATAAAAGCATGCATTTGTAGGGAATTTTACGCTGTTTAATTTGTTAAATAAAATGTGATTTGAAAATTGAATAGTCTTCCAGATATTCAAGAAAAACTAAAAATGGGGAGATGAAATCCAAGATGGGGTTAAATTTGAGACCGATTATCTCGGAAACTGTCAAAGCTAGAAGAATAATAAATGCATGTATTCGTAGGAAATTTCAAGCTCTTTAATTTGTTATATCGATTAGTTTTTGAGAAGAAAAACTTCAAAAAAGGGAGATGAAATACAAGATTTCAGCAGACTGTGAG
This sequence comes from Araneus ventricosus, assembly GCA_013235015.1. Taxonomy (NCBI): domain Eukaryota; kingdom Metazoa; phylum Arthropoda; class Arachnida; order Araneae; family Araneidae; genus Araneus; species Araneus ventricosus. Next base: position 7,786 of record BGPR01040945.1, on the reverse strand, counting down.
ACCCATTATCTCGGAAACAATTAAAGAAATAAGAACAATAAAAGCATCTATTTGTAGGGAATTTTACCCTCTTTAATTTGTTAAATCAATTTGAATTTGAAAACTGAATAGTTTTCAAGATAATCAAGAAAAACTAAAAAAAGGGGGATGAAATTCAAGATGGCAGCGCAAGCTCCGCCCCCAGGACGGGAACCTTTAGAATGTTCAACAGAAGCCTCTCGCGCACATGTGTACCATTTTTCAAAACTATACGATTTAATGTTTTTTTCAAATCCATAGTTGACTGGACTATCAACTACGATTGTTTAAAAATTCATCCGTTTTGAGACCAATTATCTTAAAAACTATTAAAGCTAGAAGAAAAATAAAAGCATGCATTTGTAGGGAATTGTACAATCTTTAATTTGTTATATCAATTGTAATTTTAAAACTGAATAGTTTTCGAGATATTCAAGAAAAACTAAAAAAGGGGGGATAAAATACGAGATGGGGGGCGAGACCCCCCCTTTCAGGACCGGAGCCCCTTACGAAAATATGTAACAATTTTTTAACTATATGATTTAATGTTTTTTCCACCCTCATTTTGGGCCTTCGTTGACTGGACTATAAGCGTTATCTTAACATGTGTCCACACCCCTGGATCTATCACACCCTCGATTCCTTCCCCGAATTCTTCCCTTACGTCGGTTTTCATTCTTGATACATCCGGTAAACAGAGCTTTATGACTATGCTTTCGATTTATCGTATTCAACGTCTTAGGTTTTGAAGGAAGAATGTTTTCTTTGCATTTCTTGGGAAAATTAAGCACTTTTTAAGCACCTGTTTTCAAAATTAAGCACTTTTAAGGTGCTTAAAAATGGTTTTCAAATTTAAGCACTTTTTAAGCACTTTTCATGACGCTACGCACCCTGTAACATTTATAATGCATATTTCCGTAGAAAAAAATTCTTGAATCAAAAAGCTACGCTTAAAGAATTCCATGTCTAAAAATTCCAAATCCTTTGTTTGCCTTTTTTTTTGTATATAAAAATAACTCCACAGAATTACCAATGAGAGGTATACAGTAAAGCACCATTTACACGTTTCTCATTTATATATATGTAATAATCTCACTTAATTTTACTTTAAATTATAATATTATATATTTTGAAATCTTAGTACTATATTAATGTATTACAAAATCGCTTTTCTTAAACTCCAGTTTCGTTTTATTTCCCGCGCTGGAGGTATATTAAATCTCGCGTTTAGGCATATTAATTACTAAAAGAATATTCTAATTACTTCCACGCGCCTACACAAATCGCGAAATCAGCGACTTATTACCGCCATACTTTTCCCTAAAACACTTACGTAATTTACTAAAAATAGCTATTATTCCCTTCACTTTGATCACGTGTCTATATGTTAAATCCCTACCTGAGAAAATGCAGGGATTTTCTGTTCTCCTTTTGACTTGAAACTTAAACCAAGATGTACGTACATTCCGTCACTCTCCCATAATAAAAGAAAATTAGAATATAACTCGGCTTTTTACTGGCTACAACCACGAAAACATTTTATATATTTATACATCTTTTCATCACAGTCTCCATTTATTCGCAAGAATTGTAATAATAATGTATAGTAAAGCACCGTTTATACGTTTCTCATTTATACGTCGTTTCATCACAGTCCCGATTCATTTGTATTCATTGTAATGACGAAGTACTTCGTTTATACGACGCAAAGCCTCGGTTATACGTCGTTTTCCTCCGTTCTAAAATGTGAAAATTTCCTCCTTTCTAGTATGTAAGCTGAGATAAAGATACCACGACTCCGAAATTATTCCCAATTCATAAACTGACGAAGAAGACAAAGTGTCTGGTACCAGTTTAAGCGGTGATAAAGATGTTATCCCATCTTCCTTTGAAAACGCAATAGACTCCATTGAAAAATTTGAAAAGTATATATTTTGCCAAAAGAATAGTGAAAAGACATTCAATGAAATAAATTCGCTTCTTACTACTCGCAGACAATTAGCACGTCACACGATGATAAAGATTTCCATTTTCTAACTAATTGCGTCCTACCTGAGTGTACATAAATAGTATAAGATATGTATAATTAGTACTCGAGATATGCAATAAAGATATGGTTTTTCTCACTCTTATGATAAATGTTTAATTTTAAAATTAAAGTTCATAATTTTTTTCAATACTATGCAGTAATATATCAGTACTATTTTACAAAACTTTAAAATTAATACTTTTCAATGAATTTGCATTAGTAGCATCAAATTTATAACCATCAAAGCTGTTGAGTAAAATTTCGATTATACTTCTTTTCAATTATACGTCGTTTTACATCAGACCCTCGAAAGATGTATAAACAAAGTTTTACTGCATTAAACTCCGCTACTCATTCTTCAACTTATATTTACATTTTTTAAAGATCAAAACTAATGTAGTAGTAAAAATCCTTCCTCTCCACTTTTTGGATTAATTTCTTTTGCTTTTCAAATCTTACAACAACATTTTTATTCTGGCCATTTTATTCTGCAAAAATTAGGTTCATTCATTTTAAATGTTTAAACAACTGTTTTTGTACTTTATGAAAACACGAATAAATAAGTAAATGCATTCGCCGAACCTGGAATGTTTTTTTCTGTCTCTTTCCTTCGTGGCCTGCAGAAAGAAGTATGTTGCCTGGCCTGCATCTTGCGGTGTGGTTAGCATGTGGTCCATTAGCTCCTTGCGGTCTGTGGAAGGAAGTTCAACCACCTTTTATTACAGATCCCCCAGAACAATGATGCAGCTCCTCCCCACCCCCAGGGAGAAAGTGGGTATTTCTTGCAATCTTGGACGGTCGTTTCTTCTGAACAGGTGGAATGTGTGGTATCGAAGTATTTACTGAGCTTAATGCATTCGTGAAATTTTTATAATTTGCATAATGGAATTTAAAATTTAAGATTTTTCTTAAAATTTAATGTTCTTCTTAAAATTCAGTATTTATTCTTCAGTTGATTATTTAACCCCTTCAGACCTGGTGTCCGGTATACCGGACATCAACTTTGAACAGCTCCTATTAATTCAATAATTGACGAAACTACATGCTGTTTTTTTAAAATTTGATTCTCGATTTTCTTAGAAATGTAATCGTTGCAAGAATTTTTTGTTTCGGGAATGGAATCATTTTATTTTTTAGTTTTTCAAAAAATCGAGAAAATCATCGTTCTTCTCAAAATGGAGCTCGGTGAATTTTGTTTTTCAAGTAATTTCTTGTTTTTAATCCTTTTTTTTTACCATTTAAAAGGCTTCTACAATATTTTATTACCCTTTGACAACCATTTTAAAGTGAAATTTGTGTAATATTATGTCTTTTTTTAGTTGAAATATCCGGTATTGTCCGGACATGGGATAACTTTTTAAATTTTTCATCTACAGGCTTGAAATTTCATTTATGCTTTAACTTTTGTAGTAGTATACAGGACGCCAAAGGAAAAAAATTCGAACTCCATTATTTCTTAATTCCAACTGAAGGGGTTAAAATTTTATTAGAGAACAGATATCAGAACTGTATTGCTCTGTATTTTACCAAGTTTTTATTAACTCGCTTTCTTGTCTGTCGGTCTGTTCGGTACAAATTTTGCAATCAATTTTAAACTAACTTCCCGATGAGCTGGAGACTTGAAACTTTAAACATAGCTCAGAACTAGATGACAATGCAATATTAACTCGCTTTCTTGTCTGTCTGTTCGTCTGTTAATTTTTTATTTCATATTTTGTGTTTTTTATTATTTAAGTTAACATGCTGGTGTAACTTGAAAAAAGTTTAACTCTATGTTGCGCTCAAAAAGTTAATTGTTTATCTCTTCAAATATTTTTTATACTTTGTATAACTGTCTGATATTTTCATTTATTTATTTACATTATTTATTAAGTTTAAGGAAACATTTTATTTCCATTTGGATACATCGAAAACCATAGGATTCGTAAGGCATTTTTATAAAATTTTTGTAATCGTTGCAAGATTTTAAGCAATTTAATCTTGTCCACTTTAATACTGTTTAACCAATGTCAATTGGCATTATTTGCTTTGCGACGACAGTACGGCCATAACTGGATGACACAAATGCTTTATTCTTGCTAAGGGATGTGCAAAATGCTCCGGCATTTTAAAATATATTTAAAATGTAAATGAATTATGACATCTCCCGCAGAACAAACGAAGAATGTCATGTCACCGACTCGTCAGAACCCATCTCATCCTGTTCAATGCGTACAGCTCAGGCGCGTACCTCTTGTTTATAGGCATTTAAAATTTCCTATCGCGGTGAAGTCCATCACGATAATGCGCTGTCCCTGTGGTGCCAAATTACTTGTCGGACCATCTCCTTTCGATACTTCCATGCCAAGTTTATTCCCCTTATATGTGACTTTTCGTCGGATGAAGCATTTTCTTAAGGGGCGACGTTTCTCAAGTTCCGAAGAAGTGCAGCAGAGAAGGCACGGGAGGATGTAGCAAATAGAGGCTTGTAATTCGCACTTACATATTTTAACGATGACAAAAATGCATAGTTGGAAAGGTGGTTACTTCGATGGAAACCATAGATGGATGGAAAATATTGATGGAACCAATAAATAGGTTCCATCTGTATTATTTAAAGAAAAGCACACTACAGAGAAAACTCCATTTACAGAGTGCTATAAACAACAAACACACAAAGAACAAAAGCCATAACGAGTAAATAAAAAAATATGCGCTAGAAAATAAAAACTTGAACACTATGATTCTAAAATTCGTATTTTTTTTAAAAAAATTAAAAGACCATTTCCAAAAGGCAAGGGTTAAAAAGTCAAAACACACAAGTACCAAAACCTCTAAAAACACATCGAGTTTAAAAGTTTACGAAAAAGACGAAAATACACACTTGAGATAAAAAAAAAAAAAAAGTAAATTGCAACGCGGCGCCAAAAACAGAGTACAAAAATTAAAACCTATAAAAAACTTTTAAAAAAATGGTCGAATACATAAGAACACGGAAAATCAAAAAAGTTGTAAAAAGGCAAAACAAAACACATCATGTATTTAAAAGTTGTAAACATTTCGATTTAAAAGCACCAAGAGACATATTAAAAATGTCCAGTTCATTAGAGAACTTGTTGAAAATTTTATAAAATTTATATAACGAGGACCTGTTAATATAATTAAATTTGAATATACATTTGGAAAGGAACTTTGGTTCCTTAAAAATCTGGCTGGCACAGCGAAATCTATAGAGCTCAGTATGTCATTAGAATCGCTCGAACCATTAATAACTTTGTAAAAGAAAAGAACGCAAGAAACATCTCGTCTGGAACACAAACTAGGCATATTAAATATATTACGTAGAAGTGAAGAAGATACACCCTGCAAGTAAAATCCATTTTTCTTGTATAGTAAATATCTCAAGAAGTTGTTTTGTATTCGCTCAATAATTTCAACTTTGCTTCGGTAATTGGGATCCCAGATAATACTGCAATATTCCAGATTGTATCAGACATGAGCTCAGTACAAGACCCTCAGGACAAGTTCACTGGAAAATTCTCTGGTTCTGCGCTTAAGAATTCCAAGCCTGCAATATGACTTAGAGACCATGGTATCGATGTGTTGTCAAAGATGATCCCAAGATCCGTGACTGTATTTGAGCGTGATAAAACAAGATTTTTAATTTTATATACATGATTCAAAGGTTGAGTTTTTCGAGTATAACTAAGAACACTACGTATTTCAATTCAGGTGTATTGTGTATCCATTCTTCCCGCAATAAAATGCCCTGAAACTTTTTGAACATGGTAATATCCATATTAGCTAAGAGTTAAAAGACATATCTTGGGTATGATTCGAGTCTCGACTATACGTACGTAAATGTACAGTAACAGGTCCTACACGACTTGCTTGAGCTTCAGTCAACTTTGAACTTAGGGCGACACAGAAAAAAATTAGGGAAACTAGTAACAACCCCCAAAACTCGATCCCTACTCAACTTTTTTTCATGTCAATTTGGCGCTTGCACTCGGCTCTTAGGCCCTGTTTACAAAGGGATAATCGCTGGTCGGAACAGGAGGCATGTGATTCCAAAAGATCTCGTCATCAACAACAAAGTCTCGCCATCCATAGACAGTCTGCTCAAACACATACTCAGTCGCAGACTTTTGGGACATTGGTCAGTGGGAATATAGTTTGGTCAGTGGGAGGATTTCTTCCTCCTTTCTGAGCATGGTTACGTCATTGATGTCAGAGTATTTATGGGTACTGATGTTTCATTGCGTTTTTCTGGATCACGTGTCTCCTGCTGCGGCCAGCGTTTGTCCCTATGTAAGCAGATTCCTAAGGAATGCCTGTAATTCTCTGAGCGAGTTTCGAATTGTCTCACTGTCTGTTTCAGTAGTCCCTTCTGCGTCTGTCACTGCAATGGCCACTCTATGCAGCCTTTAACATTATTGTAACATTGGGGAATGCGCTAGTCCAGCGGTTCCCAACCTTTCTGGCTATGCGGTCCACCTGTTGTGTAAAAAAATATTTTCAGGCCCTCTAACTAAATATGCAAATAAAACAAATACAAAAACTTATAATATATGTATATATTATGCACATATATGTCAGTAATTAATTGAGTTTACCGTAAAAGTGTTAAAAATGCATTGTTTATAAATGAGAAAAACTTTATTGTTATTACTCAGCTGTCACAATGCAAGAAAATTAAAACTAAAAAAAAAGCGGTTAAGATTAAAAATTAAAAAAAAATTCATTGGTGTTTTTGACATTGTTTGTCGCCCAGGAGAGATTCAATATCTGGATTAAAACTTGACAGTTTCAGCCCGAAGTCACTTTATACATTCAGTTTGTTTCTGTTTTTGTTTTATGTTTCAAAAACACTAAAGTTGTGAAAGCACGTTCACGCAGATATGTAGTCGAGAACCTCATCACATGTCTCAGTGCAAATTTAGCAATTGCTGGATACTGTTGCCGAACATTTATCCAGAACGGGACTAATGATATTATTCTAAATAACAATTTTGGAGTCGTCGCATGAGTTCAATTAACGAGTCTTCTTCATTTGATGGTCGCTTTCTTTCTTTACTCCTGACTTTGACTCATGGCTCCGCGGTCCACCAATAAGCTATCCACGGCCCATAGGTTAGGAACAGCTTCTTTTCTTCACACTTATCATTCCTACATCTTGAAAATCATCTGTCCCAGCATGGGGAATCCAAAAGGGAAACACACCTTAAGGAAAGCAGATTAGCACAACGGTAACCAGTCTATCGCCATAGCGATTGTCCAGTGACAGCTCGCTTAGAGATAATATTATATTTTATTTGACACGTGGAAAAGTTTCTTAAAATAAAATATTTTCACGCACAAGCACTCTCATTTAATTGTATTACAAAATGAATCCCAAATTAGCTTTCTTGTTATTTGTCTAATACAGGTGTTGTGCAGGAGCTCCCATCAAGGAGCAAGTCTGGTAACAAATGTTAGGAGCATGTGCTTGTGTGCTATCACAAAGCCGGTCATTCACGACCGCTCTACACCGCGCAATTGGAGTGGTTCAATTTTTCAGCCCACCCATTTAGGCAGGCCATTCATGACAGCTCCACGCAACGAAATCCAGTCACTCCAATGCCCTCCGATTTCCTCGGTGTAGTATCCTACCCCAAGTTTCCCCCCCCGCCCCCCCCCCCACACCACCACACACACGTAGCTACACCCGCCGGTGTTTATTTATAGCCCGGCAGTCCAAATGGAGCGGTGGATATTTGG
>BGPR01040944.1:0-13783 GCA_013235015.1 Araneus ventricosus | reverse complement strand
AGTCAAAATGTATCACTCTGACTTCTCGTTAAATATATACGTGGTATACTTATTGGGTATTATAATCAGACCGCATTTAGGTTGAATTTACCAATAAAAGCGAGGCACTAAATTTGAAAAGGAACTTTTAGTTAAGGTATCCGACTAGGTTGAAAGACGATTTTCGAAGAAAAATTCAAAATATTTTTTATTATCTAAAAATAAAGCCACAACTTTTAAGATTCTGAAAACAGTCTTTGTATTTATTCTTATTCCTTGATTATTTCATTCCCTGATATTTAATGAAAACGATACACTAAATCTGAAAAGGAACTTTTAGTTAAGGTATCCGACTATGTTGAGAAAACTATTTTCGAAGAAAAATTCAAAATCTTTTTCATTATCTAATAATAAAGCCACAACTTTTAAGATTCTGAAAACAGCCTTTGTATTTATTCTTATTCCTTGATTGTTTCAATCCTTGATATTTAATGGAAACGAAACACTAAATTTGAAAAGGAACTTTTAGTTAAGGTATCCGACTAGATTGAAAGACGATTTTCGAAAAAAATTCGAAAACTTTTTTATTATCTAAAAATAAAGCCACAACTTTTAAGATTCTGAAAACAGTCTTTGTTTATTCTTATTCCTTGATTATTTCATTCCTTTATATTTAATGAAAACGATACACTAAATTTGAAAAGGAACTTTTAGTTAAGGTATCCAACTACGTTGAAAAGACGATTTTCAAGAAAAATTCAAAAATCTTGTCTCATCTAAAAATAAACCAAGCTTTTAAGTTGTTTAAAAACAGTGTATTTATTCTATTCTGGTATTGGTTTCATTCCTTTATTATTTAATGGAAACTAGACATTAAATTAAAAGAAGAACTTTTAAATTAAGGTATCTCGACACGTTGAAAAACGTTATTCAAGAAATAATTCAAAATCATTTTTATTATATAAAATAAAAATAACTTTTAAGACTTGAAAACACTTGGTATTTATTCTTATTCCTTGGATTATTCAGTTCCTTGATATTTCACGGCGAGATACCAAACCTAGAATTAAAAGCAGAGCTTTATAGTTATGGTATCCGACTAGGTTGAAAAGATCGTTTTCTGAAAAATTCAACAATCTTTTTTATTATCTAAAAATAAAGCCACAACTTGACTGATGACTTGACTTTGATTCTGAAAACAGTCTTTGTATTTATTCTTATTCCTTGATTATTTCATTCCTTGGTATTTAATGAAAACGAGACACTAAATTTGAAAAGGAACTTTTAGTTAAGGTATCCGACTATGTTGAGAAAACGATTTTCGAAGAAAAATTCAAAATCTTTTTTATTATCTAAAAATAAAGCCACAACTTTTAAGGTTCTGAAAACAGTGTATTTATTCTTATTCCTTGATTATTTCATTCCTTGATATTTGATGGAAACGAGACACTAAATTTGAAAAGGGACTTTTAGTTAAGGTATCCGACTAGGTTGAAAAAACGATTTTCGAAGATAAATTCAAAATCTTTTTAATTATCTAAAAATAAAGCCACAACTTTTAAGATTCTGAAAACAATGTATTTATTCTTATTCCTTGATTGTTTCATTCCTTGATATTTAATGGAAACGAGACATTAAATTTGAAAAGGAACTTTTAGTTAAGGTATCCGACTAGATTGAAAGACGATTTTCGAAGATAAATTCAAAATCTTTTTTATTTTCTAAAAATAAAGCCATAACTTTTAAGATTCTGAAAACAGTCTTTGTATTTATTCTTATTCCTTGATTATTTCATTCCTTGATATTTAATGAACTTTTATATGTATTCTGACTAGGTTGATAAAACGATTTTCGAAGAAAATTCAAAATCTTTGTATTTATTCTTATTCCTTGATTATTTCATTCCTTGATATTTAATGGAAACGAGACACTAAATTTGAAAAGGAACTTTTAGTTAAGGTATCCGACTAGGTTGAAAGACGATTTTCGAAGAAAAATTCAAAATATTTTTTATTATCTAAAAATTAAACCACAACTTTTAAGATTCTGAAAACAGTCTTTGTTTTCATTCTTATTCCTTGATTATTTCAGTCCTTGATATTTAATGGAAACGAGACACTAAATCTGAAAAGGAACTTTTAGTTAAGGTATCCGACTAGGTTAAAAAAACGATTTTCAAAGAAAAATTCAAAATCTTTTTTATTTTCTAAAAATAAAGCCACAACTTTTAAGATTCTAAAAACAGTCTTTGTTTTTATTCTTATTCCTTCAATATTTTATTCCTTGATATTTATTTGAACTAATGTGTTATTATATTTTTTAAAGAGACATACTATTGTTAAACTTCAAAAATGTTCGATTTTATGAAATATATATATATTATTTCCCTGTCTTTTCTGAATAATTTAAAACAATCCGCGTTAAAAAATTTCCATAATTATGAAAGTTAGGAAGGAAAATGTATCCGCTGTTCAATGTAAACATTGAAAATGGCCATATCTTGAAAGCGCTATATCTCAAAATGTGTTTTTTTATATTGCGCGCACGATATCTCAAGAACTATTGAATATTTTTACATAAAAGTTTTACCGAATATGTATTGTGCTATGTTCTACAAATTGAACCACACTTTTTGTACATATTTTCTCCAAAGAAATTTTTTGGGGGTAAAAAAAGTTAAAATTTCAAGTATTTTTAAAATTTTATTTAAAATTTTTATATAAAATAGAAATAGAATTTAAATGTTAGTAAAGTGTGGTTCAGTTTCTTACACAGACTGTTTGGATTACTTAGATACTCAAAATATTGCGTTTAGACCAATATTTTATCCGCAATCATGTGCCAAGGTGACTATCTCATTTTTTCTCCAAAAATTATACCCTTATTTATTAATCTCTCAAATAAATACATACCAATATGAAGGTTTGAAAATATGTGTACTATAAGAGAAAGAACTGATATTTTTCCAGATAAAAAATGAGTCTGTGAATTCCATTGTTTCAGAGATATAAGGTATCGAATTTGACAGTTTTCAACCCATTTTTTCGAGGTTTAAGAGTCGCATGTTCCCTTAAATGCGTTTCCTGATAAATGAAAATTTCACTAAAATTGGTCCACGTAAAACGCGATATATCCAAACCAATTCATTAAAATTCGTTAAAACTTGGTACACATGTGTCAGAGACCTATGAGGGTGTGAAACACCGCAAAGTTTACGATAGCTTTATTTAGTCATACTATATTTCAGTTGATTGGACAGAATTGAGGACACAAAGGGTATAAAAAGGGCTTTTGATTTATAATCTTACCCTTGACAGAAAATTTTGTCCATTTTAGAACATCTATGGCGAATGGGCTTTGAAAAAGTTCGTCATTCGGGTTCTCATCCTTTCTTCCCATTTTGACTATTTTTGTTTTACTTTCTAAATTTTATTTTATGTGTTTTAATTATTAATTATAGTAATTATTAGAAAAAAAATTTTGGATGTTGTTTTCATTCTATTGTTGTTTATTGGTTAATTGTCGTAAAATTTTGTTGATGTAATAACTAGATGCCGCTGCGTTGAGCGCGCATAAAGATGTATTATTATCGTTATTGTTTAATTCTTCTGTTTCTTATTTATAATTTTTGTTGTGTTTTTCTATTATTTGTATCTGTATTTTATTAGAAATAGCTGCATATGCGCCATTCTATATAATACAAAGAGTTTTAATTAATTTTGACTGATTAATTTAATTAATTTAAATTTTAATATCTTTGTTAAATTTGTTAATTGTAACTGTTTATTTACTCATGATTTACAGTCACTTTCAGTTTGACTCATAGGATAATTTTGGAAAAATATCAATAACGCCAATTTTGAATGTTCATAAAATATATATTTATTGAAATAAATTTTATCTTGCGGTCTATTACATTCTAGATAGCTTTAGAAGTACTCATGCGAAATTAAAATTAAATATGCCCCATATTTGTTCAATTATGCTCTTTTTCTTAACATTAAACTTTTTATTAAAATTCTTGAAAAAAAATTTTTTTTTAACTGCTGATGATATATGAATTTTTATTTCTAATTGTGAGTATTTAAGCCTATTTTTGTTAATAAGCTCTGTAAATCTCTTCTGTGCACGCTTTTTAAAAATTTATTCCCCGAACCTAGTCGGGTACCTTAAAATAATTAGAAACAATTTTCCTGACAGATTTGCCTAAAATATTAACAAAAATTAATTTACTGAAAATAATAACACAAGATTTTCCTAAAGAACAAATATAAAATCTTAAATTACTGGAGGGGTTTCTTTTTAAAGGAAGATTACAATAATAATTATGGACAATTTTTCAATTTGAAAATAAACATTTACCTAAGAACTGGTATAAAAAATGAAATATCTTCCTAATATGATCTAGGTAAAATATTTGTTAGTACAGTAATTTATGAGTTTGAATTAATTTATTCAATTTAAAGAAAAGAATGGAAGGGTATTTAAGTATTCAACTGTTTTTATTTCTGCAAACTTTTTCTTATTTAACGAAATTTGACAACTTTTCTCGTATTGAAACAAATGAGAATGGCACTCATCCATTAGGCTGATGTACGATCTTTAGATATTATTTCATTCCTTTAATAGGACGTTTCGTGACTTAATAAGAGATCTTATTTCATGATTTTAACAATTTATATTCTGTCTGAAATTATTTCTAATTTTGAATAGCATTTCTCATTACATCTTTCAAATAAAATTCGATATAAAATCTGTTCAGTTTCTTTAGTAGCAGAAGTTTCTTTGAAGAATATTCACTTTCTTAGAAAAAGAGAGACTTATCTTAAACTAATTGACAGTGCTAAAAACATCTTAGTATTGTTAATATTTTATTTATAAAAAGATTAGATGCACTGCCATTGGTTTAAATGATGTCCTGGTTACATGTCAAAGAAAATGCGCATGTCATTTAAGATATAACTGGGAGTAGTTTTACGTTGTGACAAGACTCATCATTTTACATTCTCCAGAAAATGGGGTGAATTCTAAAATCAAATTGCCGCTGTGCATTTAACGAGTAACACGTAAGAATGAATTGTCTCTGTCTTTAAAACTGGAAAATCACCCGTCATGGTATGACGGGTGGAAATTGCCTCTTCATTCGAGAGATTTCCCATCAAATTTGACGAATTAAAAGAGATATATATATGCGAGAGAAATGTTTTATATCGATTGAAAACAAATAAAATAAACAAATGTTTTATGACATTTAAAAATTTCATCATAGTAAACTAATTCATGATTGTAAAATATTAAATTATAGTAAAAAATATATACAAAATATGTACATAATAATTCCATAACCATGAAATTCTCAGCTTGTGAAACGTAAGTCAAAAGTTAAAATTTCAAATTTTATCTTCTTCGAAATTCTAATCAAAACAAAGCACTTCTCTGCTCGTCAAACATTGCCAAAAAATATTACCAAATTATATCATCACGCTTGCAATAAATAATCAGATGGATCGTGGCGTCCAAACTATATCACACGCATGTTATACCACTGTCGTGATTTACTACTTTCTATTAAGAAACAGAGATTAATTTGAAATATATAGTCAATATAATTTAAAATTTCTCGGGAACTATAGATCATATCGAGATAAATTTTATATGAATCGATAGCAAATTTTATTTCACTGTTTTAGAGCTATTAAATTTAAAATTAGAACGACAATTGCTTTTTAAAATTTAAAATTACTGAAATGTAGGTTCTCTAACAATGAAATAGTGCTGTTCAACGTCTCGCAGTGCTATGCCGCGAATTTTATTGTTGGTGACGTCAGAGCGTTACCGGATCAGTGAGAGACAGATCTGGACTATTATATTAGTAATTTGAAATAATAGAAATCCTATCAGCTTATTATAAATTAATTTATACGTTGCTTTTTCTTTTCCTATTGTGTCTGAACGTACAAACCCAGTAGTCAATGTGATTGTTCTCCATGGCGGAAAATAATTTTTTGACAAAGAATTCACTCAACTAATGGCTATTTTTTCTTCTAATAACATGTTGTGGAGGGTTCAGAGGAAAAGTGAACCAACACCATGAAATTTATTTTTGAGAAAACACACCTCAAATTTGATCAGCTGTATTCAAAATAGCAGTGGACTTCTAATTGTTCTTGCTTCCTAGTGAATACAAATTGAATTATGGACTTGATTCATTATGTCACAGAAAAAATGGCATTTCTACACTATCATGGCTGTGTGAGTGCAAAATGGGCAAAAAATGGACTTGGTCCACTTTAACTCTTAGACCTTCATATGTAATTTACTTTTTTTAACGTAGGACTACGTTCCTCCTATTGGGGTCTCAGGAAGGAAATTGATTCACACGCCAAAACGCCACAAAACTTGGTATGGGAGATCCTTTATATCTCGGTAACTACATATGTTAAAAACTTAACTATCATCTTACTTTTGAGATAAAGGGTAACAACAGAAGTTACAAAACGAAATTAAAATTCATAATTGTAGTTCAGCGACCACTGAGACGAATATTTCGGTAAAAATACGTAAGCAGTCTCTTTTCCTGTATGTATCATTGTTAGAGTTCTCCTCGCCTTCATCCTCCAAATTCTCTTCATCATTTTCAGATGCTCCATCATCGAACTCATTATTATTATCTAATTATTTATTATAATTAATTACTATAAAATAATAAATAATAATTAATGCTATCATTAATAATTAATTATATTAATAATTAATGATATCAAATACGCATGAATTGGTGACGCGATCCTCTATATCTCGGTAACTACATATGTTAAAAACAGCATCGAACTCATTATTATTATTATCTAATTATTTATTATGATTAATTATTATAAAATCATAAAAAATAATGCTATCATTAATAATTAATTATATTAATAATTAATGATATCAGATACGCATGAATTGGTGACGCGATCCTTTATATCTCGGTAACTACATATGTTAAAAACAGCATCGAACTCATTATTATTATCTAATTATTTATTATGATTAATTATTATAAAATAATAAATAATAATTAATGCTATCATTAATAATTAATTATATTAATAATTAATGACATCAAATACGCATAAATTGGTGACGCGATCCTCTATATCTCGGTAACTACATGTGTTAAAAACAAAAATAATGTGTTATTTTAGAGATAAAGGGTAACAACAGAAGTTACAAAAAACTGAAAATCCGAATTGTAGTTCAGCGACTACTGAGTGGAAAAGTTGGGGAAAAATACGCCTGAATTGGTGAAGCGACCCTCTATATGTCCGCAACTACACAGGTTGAAAACTTAACTAATATCTCAGTTTAGAGGTAAAGGGTAACAACAGAAGTTACAAAAATAATTGAAAATTAGAAATGTAGTTCAGCGACTATTGAGTCGCAAAGTTGGGAAAAAATATTCATGAATTGGTGACGCGATCCTCTATATCTCCGCAACTACATATGTTGAAAGCTTAACTAATGTCTTATTTTAGAGATGCAGTGTAACAACAGAAGTTAGAAAAAAACTTACTTAAACTTAAAAACATACGAGAAACAAAAGAGTCACACGAGTAAAGTAGTCCTACGCCTTTAACATCAGCGGCTGATTGAAAAGACAGACCCCCGACATTTTTTTTTATTAATTTTAAATATACGTAGTGTAATTATTATTGTTGCATTTCGTGGAAAGCAGACTAAAACATTTGTAATTGGTTAGATTTAAGTAACTTTCTTCCTTGTCTTATAAATTTTAAAATATAATGTCAGCAATTATTTGAAGTCTTTTCCTCATACAAATATATTTTAAGTAAGCATAGTCATTACGGTAGCACTTTAATTATTGTTGTTGGGTTCAGAGGAAAAGAGAGTAAAACATAATTTTGAATTTATGCCATTTTTCCTTTAGTTACTTATTGTTTCGGAGCAAAAAGCGTTCAGTGAATTGTCGACTGTTTTGCTCTGTCACAAGTGCATGGCACTTTGTTTATCCAATTTTATCACAGCATGATTATAGTTTAATCATTATTATTGTATTTAGTGAAAGCGGGGGAAAAATATTGATTCGGGAAGATGATACTTTTTCTCACTCATTTTCTACAATGAACAATGGAGTCTATAATTAAAAATCCTGTTCCAATTTGACATTTCTCAAAAGGATTTATATATACTTTTAAAATCCCCTGTCATTATTCTAAGGAATATATATGTATATATATCAAAACAAACAAGAAACAAAAGACAAAAATTCAAAAACATTCAAGACACAATGGAAAAAAAAAAGACTAAAATTATAATAAATTGAAAAAATATCATGGCGAGCCGCTCGTGAGGAAGGGAAGCTCGCCTACGATATTGATAAGTGCCTTTTTCTGCTAATGACATACGAAACCCATTAAAATATGTCGCCATGCCTTCAAAAAGCACAAAACAATTAAAAATGGAAAAATTATGGATTAAAAGATAAATACAATGAAGATGATTTTAAAAACTCCGAATACAAAAGACCTAGAATAAAATAAGATAGTAGTATTCACAAAAAATAATAAAAAATTAAAATATCATGTAATATATACATGATATTTTAATTTTTAACTTTCTTAAATCACTTTTAACGACACCTCATTTTAATTACTTCTACTTCCATCGTAATAAACGCACTACAACTTTCTTTTGGAGTCACGAGTCTTTTCCGGGGAAATTCCCTTCTCTGAGTACTTAAACTTTCTGCGCATTCCTATCAGCCCTTTTTTCATTCAAGCATGTATGTTGACAACAACAACGTGCCACTCAGGCGTCACCTTTTGCATACTGGTCGTGGAGCTACGTAAAATCTGAATCCTATACCCATGAAGAAATAACCTAATATCCTCAATGACTGAATAAAAGAAGATTAAGTCAAATATTGTCTCTTCCATGAACAAAATGAACAATTACACCTCACCTTCATTAAAGTATTATATATATATATATATATATATATATATATATATATATATATATTCCACACCTTTCTATATAAAAAACTTGCTATATCTGCCTTTCGTCTATTTGCCATTGATTTATTTTATTTTACAGTTAATCTCATTTTAGTTAATTGTCTATATTTTATATACGTATCAGTT
Organism: Araneus ventricosus; assembly: GCA_013235015.1. Classification (NCBI taxonomy): domain Eukaryota; kingdom Metazoa; phylum Arthropoda; class Arachnida; order Araneae; family Araneidae; genus Araneus; species Araneus ventricosus. The sequence continues at coordinate 4,655 of BGPR01040944.1, read as the reverse complement.
CCTTAAACTCTTAGAAAAGTTCTTTAAACCCTTCACGGACTGCAAAAGTTTTCTAAGACTTTTCACTTCTCACTTCTTGTAAAATATTTACCGAAACTCGTGACGTTCACCATTAACTGTCAATCATCATAACCGAGTTCACGTCAGCACTTTTGAACGTTCCGGTGTGTTCGCGCCGCGTGCTTTTGCATCTGAATCCATTGTCTGTCCGTTTGTGGACTTCTGGGTGAGTTTTGACACCTTCTTCTTCACTTTTATTTCACATTACTGGTTTTGAAATTGGGTTTCATGTATTTATTTCAATTAGACTGGAACTTTGTATTTTATGTTTTTCAATTAGACATGAACTTTTTACTTTATTTCTTTGTTTCAAACTATGGTTTTGGTTCAGTGTTCCGGGAAAACAAACTCTTTTTAGCATTATGCTAGAGTTTGTGATTAGAAAACACCGATAATATGTTTACTCGCGTTCAGGATTTCCCTTGCTGATGACGCGTCCCGGACGTCAGCGTTATATTCCGTTTTGATGTTTTCATTTGTTAATATATATATATACATATATATATATATCTTGGATATTAAATATAGTATTAATTAGGATAGTATTTTAGTTATTACTGAATTCTGTGGAACAGAGCCTAAAATATATTTTCACGAATATTTGGGGCAAAAAGAGTTCAGTTCAGCTCTGCTGTTTTGGTCTCTTACAAATACATGATACGCAGTTTATCCAATTTTATCACATCATGATTGTAGTTTAATCATTATTATTGTATTCAATGAAAGCGAGAATAAAAAATATTCTTTGGAGAAGATGGCACTCTTTTCTCCCTCATTTTCTACAATAAAAGAATGGAGTCTATAATTAAGTATCCTGTTCGAAATCGGCAGTTTTCCAAGGGTTCAGTAACGGACGAAAACATCGCATGCGTAGCAGATTTGATGAAACGTAATGATAGTGATCGACAAATTGCAATTCAGACGCAAAAAATCGGTTTCCATTCTATTGCGAGGTTCAAGAAAAAGATCCGATGTGAAGCATAGCATTGGGCAATTATCGAATATTTTTCTAACATTACTTATCTGATTGAAGAGGATTCCGCACGCAATTAGAATACCGAGATGAGTTGGCAGATGTAATAGACTTATAAAACAGGCTTAGAACAAAATAATGAACATTTTGGCGGGAATTGATTGAGTATCTAAAGTATGCAGGATGTAAACCTGATTCAAATATTTAAGAGAAAAATTATCAGATGGCAGACATTGGCGTTACACAATTTTAATATTTAAAAATTTCTTCTGTATCTTATAAAAAATATTTAATAGGGGAAACTAGTGATACTTGACCCTACTTTTACTTTTTCTTATATTTCTCAGAATATTTGAATCGTTAGTATCATAAAATTTGTTTTCAGAAGCGATGGCATACTTATGCTAAATTGATATCTTATTTAATAATACAAGTAATATATTTTGGTAAATCGCATAGATTCAAATATCCCTAACTTGAAGGTTGCAGTATCACACAATTGAAATGAAATAAAAGCTTAACTATCTATGGTCGAAAATAAAATCCCCAATTCTCTCACCTTCTTGAGTTATCACAATTAATTGAAATCAGAAATATTAATAGAAAATTATTCATTAAATATTGTAAAGCTACGAAATAAATAGGGCAGATGAGAGAATTATTACTTTATCATTAAAATAAACTTATGAACTATTTATGCAAATTATTGTAATTAAAATAAATGACGAAAATAAGCAATTATAATGACCTGGAGGATTGAGGCCTCCATATCGTGTAACCCTTAGGGTACGAGAGGCTATATACACGTATATATATTTTATTCTTCACACATAAATCAACTAAAATTGTCAAAATAAACAATTTAGCATTTTTAAAACTGTAAGAATAACGTTTTATTAAACTCACAGAAAGCTTGATTTAAGTCTTTATATTGTAACCTGCGACATTAATAACAAAATCAAAGCCGCATTTCTATTTGAAGTATTTTTATAATCACCTGTTATTATATTATGGATATTATTTAAAATATTGTTTTCAAAATGTATATATTAAGCAAATCAATTTCTTTTTGCTTAAAATAATCTAGATGCAAATACTATTCTACGTCATTGTTCACTTTTTCCTATCTCACAGTTGAAATTACTAGTTAATGGAATATTAATAATGATTTAATTGAGATAATAAGAAAATAAGTAATTTTTTATAATACTAACACTAGTTTATTTATTTTTGTGCTGTCGAGAAATAAATATGAATAACCCCATTGATCTTGATAATTACTATCCCACCTCTTTTACTTTATACGAAAGAGAAAAAAAAAGACATGGATAGCTATGTCATCATTTTGTTCAGTGTTATGCATAGAAAGTCGTTGATAGAAAAAATAAATCTTTTTTAATGCAAAAACTCAACATAATCAATATAAAACCAGAAACAATTATTATCACTTGTGGGGTATCACTTCACACTTACACATCACCACTGGTGTGGGTGCTTACCATATGATTTTCCACAGGGGTTGATATGGTGGTTAAATTAATTCACTTGATGATTATTAAACCGCAAGGGCGGATGATTAGTTAAATACGGTCCTCAGGCGGCTATTCTGCAAGATAAGGTTTTGAATACAGTTCCGCGTTGACCACGCTGCAAGGGCGGGTATTAGAGTTGACCACCGCTGGGCAGGTGGTATATTAGGGAATACAAAGCCACTGCTATTACAGTGGCTTTGCTGCATCGACGGATTAAAATCCTTGTGAAGGGCAGATGATTAGGATTGACACCCTTTGAGGCAGGTGGGCATATTATGGAGAATACAAGCTACTTCTGGTGAGCCACTGCTGCATGATTGGTTATTAAATCCTTGGCAGAAGGGAGCAGAGACGTCTTCCCCCCACTCAGATCTTAGCAGTTCTCCTTAATAGTGGTTATTTGGAACTGTAGGTGGCGCTTCAAGTTCGCGTTACCTAACAATTTTGAAGGCAATAAATTTTTGGAATTTGAAGTAATTGAAAAATTTTATTATTTTGCATTTTAATTTCCAAAATCATTTCGTAATCAGATTGGAAAATTCCAGATCTGTGTATCCATCTACTAAACCAATAATTTGATTTATAAACCAACTTTTTTTGATTAAAATCAGGAATTTAAGACACGTACCTCCATAAGCAACGTAGTCTCACTTGATGTGAATTCAGCCATTTCTGTAACCCCAACCACTTGTTCGCCATCCTGTGGAGGGACGCTCGCACCACAACTGGGTGCTGGACTCTAAAATGGATACACACACTCTGTACACTTGACCGGGGCTGTGAACAATTGGACGCTAGGACTAAATATTTCTAGGAGGGAAAAAAAGCTCATTGAATCATAAATATGTTGAATCAAAATGTTAAAAAACAACAGAAAAACCCCAAGACCAAAACCGTCAATATTATAGAAAAGGATAAACCGGGTATTGTTAACCGGCAATGGTTCCGAAACTAGCACTTTTGGACGATTTTACACCAGAAAGGGGGTGTCAGGCAATGAGTCATGAGCGCATTTCAGATTCTTTGTTAGATCATGGTAAGTAAAAAAAATGTAAACATCTCCGTTCCTTCTTCACTTTTCCCTATTTTGATGAAATAACTCCCGCCCGGCGCATGCGAAAAAGCGCGGATATGGTTTAGAAATCCGTTGCTAAACAGCCTGTGATTCTGGCGCTACTATTGATCCTATGTGGCTGAACATAAACTGAATAGTACGCAAACTAAACAGATGAAGTTTAACCATCCGTTAGTCGCAATATGTTGTAGCACCATCGCGGCATCTGGCAATATACAATTGCCATTACGTGCAGATCGGATCCGCCCTCTTTGTGATCGCCCATCGACTTAATAGCGACGAAAGGCCACCTTGCAGTATTTAAGGACTGATTGCTACTATTGAATTCTCCTCTTCTTCTTTTTTGTATCATTTGATAGCTAGCAGTATAATGACTTTATGATTTGATTTGGGATTTTAATTTAGTTGTTGTTTATTAAAGTTTGTTATTTTATTATCAGTAGTCTTGCTTCTACTGAGGTCACCAGCTGAGTAGTTCTCACAATGGTATACTTCTGATATATCAATTTGAATACAGGTATTGTGATGAGAAGCTGAGTAGTTAGTTTCGTACCAGTTAATGAAACGCGAGTATCAATAGTTCTGTACCGATTACCTCAGCGACTAGATTAGTAAATCTCGACTCTATCGTGCTGTAAAGTTAACTTGACCTCGACGTAGGCCTAGAAATTACGATGCAATAGTAAATTACTGTGGTGCGTCGGCAAATTTTATATTTTCAAGCGATAACTCATGATAGTGGCTATAAAATTTCAATTAAACGCCCACGAAACTAAAATTGAATGTTACTCAAGTGAAATTTCATTTTTTTGCCCTATACACTTTTGGCGAACTTTTCAGCGGTTGGCGAATGTTTCCTTGACAACTGCTGCAGCAATCTGAAGTCTAACCAATGAATAATGGATGGTTGAAGAAGTTATCTTTGTGTTCAAAGCAGTGAAATCAAAAGATAAGGGAAAGTGGGTTAAACTGGGTAGCCTGGTTTCAGTGCCTATTGTAAATATTCGACATATGA
>BGPR01040943.1:0-13783 GCA_013235015.1 Araneus ventricosus | reverse complement strand
TGGTGTCAGCAGAAAGTTATCGGACGATAGGGATCACGCGTCTTCTGACGGTAATCAAGTGATGCGTAGGTGTAAGCTCTCCGTTAAAGCCCAGTGTAATGTTTAAATCAGATGAGACGGCTTTTCGAAATCCAACGGACCAGTCATGCGATAAGTGAGCAGAAGGCAACGAGGTACGGGGGTCTCGTCCCTGTCATCACGGCGGCGATGGCTGTACTGTACTGTAACTATGTATCTGGCTGTAATGTAAATCTAATTAAACACTTTAACGAAGTATAAGGTGTAAACTTAAGTGAGCAACAACCCTAAATGCTTCTTCTCTAAATGTAAATAATTACCTGTGTAAATACTTTTCTTATTTCATATTATGTTGTTTTAATTAATAAATAATTTAGTTTTAACTCCTGTCTCTCATCCTTTATCTTTGGTGCATTACCCCTAGAGTGCCCATAAGATAATGCTCTTTTCTACAACTTATGTTTGGCTTCAGGCAGTCATCATAATAATTTCTACAAATTTTTGGGATCCTCGCCCACAGGATCTGTGATCATAACAATATTTTCTACAAAATTTCTGGTTGCTCAAGCCGGGACTATTCCCCTGCAACCCTTATTTCTACATTTATTAGTTGCAAACGCTATAGAGTAACAAACGGCTGTCTTGAAGTAGTTGACACGCCGAGAGCTATAATCGAAATGAATACATGCGTTCTGAAAAGGACGAAATAAGTTTTTTGACCACATGTTAGTTCTGGATAAAATGAAAATTCTGACACATTCTACTTATTTGAAAATTAGTTTGATAAGGCGTAAAAATTGATTAATGATAGTATTTACTTACATTAAAATTTTAAGGAAAGAAATATGGTTCGATATTAATTGCAAAAATAATTTTTTCAAGATAAATGTTAGAAAGTTTACACTTCATAACTCGGCCAGTTTTAACCTAGGTCGGGTAGACAGACTTTTTCAGAAGTACATTTATACACTCGAACAAAGTAAAATATAATTGTCTAAGTCATTTAGAGCCTTTTTCCAACTGGAAATGTACGCCTATCTCTGACAGTTTAGAAGTCAGTTATTGAGGCACTGTTAGAGCAGAAACCTTATACGTTTATCTATAGAACACAGCGACACTTCGCTACAGCGGCCACCCAAGGACAATTGACAGCTCTATAGCAGTTTCATGTTCTGAATTACAAAATACGCAGTTAAACAAGACCCAATTCGTTATTTCCGATATAGCGAATTTTAAGAACCGTCGAAGGAAAAAGCTTTTCAATTTCTTTTTTTAATTTGAAAAATAATTCATTAAATATTTTGTCTGGAGATGTTAAATAAAGGGCAATAACACCTACTTTGCCTAAAATCTGTTGCACTGAAAGCTTCATTTGCTGATGGTTTCAACCCAGAGCAGCAGCTCAGTAGCGTAGCAAGGGTAAGTGGCGCCCGAGTCATTATAATTATTTCGCCTCCCTAAATCATCATCAGTGGTTTACGTTGAGGGAATGACTTGCGGGGTACGGCATTTTTTCGCCCCTTTATCGTATTTGAATTTAAAAAGTGACATGAACGCATTAAAATTTTGCCACCATAGCCAGTGGCGCAGCAAAAGTGAATGGCGCACGGAAAATAAGGATTATTTTTTAAATCCCAGAAATCGATAGTGGCTAATGGAGTCATGGGTATTTACGTCTCCATATACTATGTATGCCACTTCTGATGCAATAAACAAGTTCCAACTCCAAGGCGGCCATTAAAACAGGTGCCCACTGCATCTATAGCCCCCGGTCGCTGCGCCACCTCGACTAGGGGATCATAACATATCAATCTCGGCAGTATACATTGCCGAACGAAGTCAAACAAAAGAAAAAAAAGGTACATTAAAAGAAGAAATATTTGGTAAAAATTGCTATTTTTTAATTAAGAGTCAGAATTCTAAGGAAACCTTAGATGTATCAGTTAACTCTTCAAAACTGAGGCGTCTTTTTTTCTTCTAGCCCCTTTAAAGCCAGGAATTTTGGGGAGGAAGCAACATGAATTGGACTCTGCCAAGCTGTGTGGTCATTTACCCCACCAAATGCTTTCCCTTAATGCGCATGGAAATGGACTGTGGTTGGTATGGATAATTGGACCGCCTAGCGTCTGTATGGTCTAAGCTATCTCCGAACCTTACCTCCTTCAAAAGAAGCCAACCGCCTCAGACTAACCTTCGTCGATGCTAAGGGGAAATTTTTAGACCGCCTAGCTTGGTGCGAGAGGGTTAAACTGGCATTTGAGTATTCATGATAATTTTTGAATGGCCATTTTATTCTTATGGAGCTTAAAATTTGTTTTGAATTATACGACAACGAATTCATCGAGTTCAGAAAGGGATCGCTGGCTTGCAGTTCGTTGATTCCTGTCCCCGTTATCTGAAATGTATACCATCAAGATAATTAGGGATCTAAAGAGGCCCCATATATTAAATAATTTAACATTTTTAACAATACGACAATATAATTATTAGTTACTTGATTAAATAGCTTAAATTTATACAGAGCCTCCACTCTAAACGTAGTGTCCCAAAGCTAATTTCTCAGGCCTTAGACATAGGCATATATATACAGGACGTCCACACTTATCGTGGTCCTATAGCCAATTTCTAAACCGTTAGAGATAGACTTATAAATCCAGTTGGAAAAATGCTTTAGATGAATGAATCATATTTATAGACTCAAATACATGTATTATATTTCTCGATATCATTCATGTTTAGTAAAATATTATTCATACTTTAGCATTTTATTGAGTATTGGCATTTTAGCGAGTTATTGAGCTTTGAAGACCGATGACTTAGACCACTTTACACCATTTTAATAGCCGTTTTGAAGACGATTTACCAATCAATGTACAGCACTTGCTCGACTAGACTGCTGATTGGTTAAAAATCATGAAATTCGAAGCTCCAGAACACGCTCAGTTTTAGTAGAAGAGTTGGACTTTTTTTGTTTAAAATGTTAGAATGTCAAGAATATTTTACTAAATATGACCGATAGGACAGGGGGACAGTATAAAATTTAGAATTGGTAACTTTTTCAGGAATATATTTATTCACTCACAGAACATATCTTATAATTTTTCCCTTCATTTAAAGCATTTTTCCAACTGGAACTATATGTCTATCCCTACCGGTTTGGAAATTAGCTATTGATCACGATAAGTGTGGACACCCTGCATATAAAAGAGAATTTTTTTAATACGCACGTATGCAAGTTCGTTTTTTTTCCCTACTCTATGCACTTTCCACTGTGGGGCACCACGAATTCGCGGATGAGAAGCCGGCGGATAAGTAAGCGGGTTCTCGCTTCCCTGTTGGGTATGGTAATGGTGGTGTGGCTCTAAGAGCTCATCTCCGATGACGAATCGTATCCCGGTAAAATTCCAATCTGTTAATTTCTCATCAAAGGGACTTGTAAACAACGCATTTGTCTAAAATTTAATAATTTTTGTAATTATATGCGCAGTGGTAATAGCCGATCCACCAATCAGTGCGTAACGTTTACTCGTCAAGGCTGCCGATTGGTTTAAAATTATGAAATTCAAAGCTCCATAACTCGCTCCGTTTTAGTCGCAGAAGAGTGGAACTTTTTTTTGTTTCAAATGTTAGTGTGTGAAGAATATTTTACTAAACATGACTGATAGGACCGTATAATAAATTGGAATTCGGAATTTTTTCAGAAATATATTTAGTACCTCAGAAAACATAAATCACAATTCGTCCCTTTATTTAAAGGATTTTTTCAATTAGAACTAAACATTTATCTCTAGCTGTTTAGAAATTAGCTATTGAACCACGATAAGTGTGGACACTTCCAATTGGAGAAGTGCTTTAAATGACGTAAAGAATTATATTTTATGTTGTTCGAGTCAATTAAATGTACTACTGAAAAAATTATGAAGTCCAATATTTTTACACAAACTCCAGGTCTTAGTCGTATATAACGAAATGTAAAACAATTTCCACAGTTTGCAACACAGAGTTATGAAGCTTTTAGTATCACTACTCTAGGATGTGCCACCAATCAACACACGGCGCTTCCAAGGAGTGGCCGTTGATTGGCTTAAATTATCGAAATTCCAGTCGTCATAACTCGGTCATTTTTATTAGTTTTTTTTGTTGCTCAAAATATTAGTGTAACAACTGTGTACTCCAGCCTTCAATAAATTCACTTTTTTCTTACTAGTTTATTAATTCTACTATATGCGATTATATGGGAGATATATACATATGAACAGTTAGGATTCACTTTCAAGATCACTCGTAATTACTAACTCGGAGATCACCTCGAGAACACCTACAAAAACGTGCACACTCCGCGCAGAGACCCAATACCATTAATGGCGTCTACCACCTCTGTCCCGCGCAACTGTTCTTCTACTCTTCACTTCACCTCCGAACAGTTACGTGGAGGTTAGTGGCATGACAATCAGTGTCAAGAATATTTTACCAAATATGACAAATTATTAGTCGATCCCATTCTATAAGTAATAGGACGAGTGACTGCATAAAAATTCAGGCTTCGTTATTGTTCCAGCAGTACATTTATTGACTCAAACATGTTTACGTCATTTTGACAGATGGAAAAATAGTCTATGACGGTTTGAAAATTAATCATTCGTCCAAGAGTCGAGCGCTCCCTTTAATACTGTTCTACTATGTAGGGTATAATGCTTAACTTTACACGCTGGGTACCTACCTAATCAGAAGCAAATCATTCGATTCCTGTGCCATTTTTTAATCATATGCAAATGGAGCAGATCGAGGGCTTTGAAGGCCACGTTCGGTTCTGGTGCCACTTTTAAGTGCTCATAAATAATTATATGTTATTAATTTAGTTATGCTTAGTTAATTCTTTGGATTTCAAATTTTTGTATCCGTTTGACGAAAGGACCACAGCAGCACACTCAATTTTCGCCATTTTCACACGCCATTTCGCCCACACATGCCATTTTCTGACATCGGTTAAAAATGATGGGATTCGTCACCCCTTAACACTTTCGCCCGAGCTGCACGCGTGCACCGGATTAGGTCAGTTTTAAATTTAGATGCCAACATTCATTCGCAGACGTTATAACTCGATACAAAAATGACAGGTAACGCATTAACATCAGGTGTTCTATGGATATGCAGTTGAATCAATACGACACATTCCCAAAAGAAGTCATATAATTGGATAGTATAGAAAACATGTATGTAAACAAATGTCTAAGGTAGCATATCGAATTACCTGGAAATGATCCTTTCCACTCAATAACATCTTCCTTGGCCTCTGTCCACCGTCTTCTGAAAGTTACAAGAAATCAAAATTAATTCAGTTTTCCACACTTAGTTCAGAACTGAAAAAAAAAAAGCTAAAGATTTCTTCTAGTTTTTACATCTGTAAATGTTTTTAATATAAACGAAAGACACAATTGGGTTTAATTTTCAAATTCTGAAGAACTCTCCTTCCCGATTTCATAAGCAAATCGCCGCTTCACACGAGAAATATAAGCGGAGAGAAAATTTCCAATTCCCGATGAATTCGAGTGAAAGTTTCATATGAGCCTAGTTGCGCATTAGTTTTAATGCGCAACTATATTAGTTGCAACAATGTTAATTGCTGTCTTCATAATGAATAACATTTGCTAAGCTTTTAAAAAATTCGATGAATAGAAAATCTTAGATTTTTAGGGGGGAGGAGGGAGGGGGGAGCGAGGTGGTCTTCTGATCATAGACGTTCATAGAATTATCATCTGACGTTTAGATTATCTTTTACTGGAGAACGCCTGCTCATAGGATGTCCGAAAAGGTCGTTCCAAACTTTAAGAATATGTCAGGTATACATACAGCATTAAAAGTCGCATGCGGCATAAGAGATACGATAATGGCAAGTATAACGCAGTATCCAGAACAAACAAGGAAGATATACTCGCTTCGTATGTTATTATTCTCACAGCTGTGTTGTTCTGCTATTGTAAATTTGTATTCTATTAAACCTTTGTTCTAAAACTTCATCTGGTGTATCCTTTTCCTTATTTAATTCACATAAAATTAATAAACAAATTTTATTAGACTATCTTTGAAAAAAATAAACAAAAACAGGAATACTTTAAATGCATAAAACTATGAGAGTAGTAAGAGATTTCAGCAAACCGTAGAGAAGCCTTGTAGCAGTCATTTTGTTGTCAGGCTGTCTCGTGCTGCCATCTATGCAACTATAACTAATGAATTATTAACATGGTGAATAAAAGTCCTACATAGATTTCAGTTGTATTCCTCAGCTATAAATAATGCATAGACTAAATTGTTCATAAAGAAATGTGTAAATATACTAACAGATATTTTTGCTTGGATATTTCTTTTCTTCAATTTGTGTGTATAATTTTTAAAAAATTTCAAAATCCGATATAAAGCTATTTATCATTCCATACAGGATTCAATAGTTTAGATGTATTGCTCCGATTTTAAACACAAATTAATTAAAGCACAAATAAAAGATATAATTTCCACTGCATGCCTTTGAATACCGAAACTTTTCGTCGTCAATCGGTGATAAAAGTTTTCTGAATCGTTTAAAAAGAGAACTTCTACCAGTGTTCATGTAATTCTTCCTGTTGATAGAAATCTGCTAGATTTTCTCGAGATAACAAAACTTCTTTTCAGGAAGGTAAATTGGGCTTTTGAAAAATTAATAAAAATTAAAAATAAAATTGCAATGAAACAAAATCTCATGTCAAAGTCACGTGAATTCCTAGGATTTGACGCTCGATAATTTTTTTTTTAACTCGCTTTTGTGTCAAAGAGCGGGAATCATTTGAAAACATATCTCGCTTGAAAAACAATCACCTGAGAAAAATTCTAAATTCAGGCCTTTTAATACCAACATAGAAAGATTTAAAGCAATATACTAGTTTATTCGCAGCAACAATATTTTCAAAAGAATTCTCGATTTCAACACTTAAACTACACTTATATATCTTCCTCAAAATATGTCCTTTCTTTCCTGAAAAACAAAATCTTAGTTATTTCATATATCTTTGGAGTGATAAATTTGAAAGATGTAACCGCAGTTATTAAGCAATCAATAGCATTAATTCATAATTATGAGTGAATTTTTCTTACTATCAAATTCATTTGAAATCCGCATTGTATTTGGACACTTATTATTTATGAATCATATACGACACTTATTTAATTTTTATTTCTTCGAAGCATTTTTGCTTCATGTAGTTGTCTGTTAAATATTTAGGTGTCAACACTAGTGTAAGAATCAACCTTATTATAGAACTGGATTTTTAAATCGCACACTTCTGTATTTGTGCACACTTTTATTTCACTTGTTTCATGTTCGTAAAAATGGAATTTTGAAATCGAGTGTCAACTCTTTCTGGTATTCTAGAGTTTTGAAGTTCTGTATACTTATACATTCAGGATGACAATGCACTATTTTAACGCTTCCAGAACTGAATTATCATTTAATCGATTAATCTAATTATAACTTGATTCCATTCGCGTGGCATCACCTGCTAGTCAATTTGAGGGGGGGGGGGAAATGACTTCAATATTCAATAATATTTATGATAATAATATTATTTATTTTATTTATAATATAATATTAATTATAAATTAAATAATATTTATTTTATAATAAATTATTAAATTCAAGACTGAAAATTCGAAAATTATAATAAAAAATTCCTCTTAAGTACACCAACAAAAGAGTTGAAAACTGTTTTTGTAATGGAATTATTCATTGTGGTACATTCAAAGGTGGTTTGGTACCACACAAGGTAATTCTCAAAAGTTGAAATGCAAACACACACCTATAAAAAAATTAAATAAAATAAATTCTAAAACTTTCTCTTCTAGACAGTTTCAGTGCGATATACTTGATCTTGTTTCATGGAGCTGAGTTTTATAAAATTTGATTCAAATAATGACAGGCATAAAAACACGCTCTGCTTGCAGAAATAAGAGGCGCAGACGATATTTTATAAAACAAATTAGCTTTTCTTCGAAACACAATTTTTATTTTCGACACAAAAAATAAATTTTCTTAATCTTAACTGCTTTGAATAAAAAGCATTAATTTCTATTCAGTCTAATCGCATTTATCCCTTAAGGCCCCTGCGTTGCCTTTAAGCAACATACTCGAATGCCTGTTGATGCCAATAGAATACATGCTGCAAGAGTTTTGGAACACCCTGTATTGCGGTGCAAACAAAATAAAAGCAGTTCTTTAAAAAAAATATTACACGGGTTAACTTTCACAAAGTCCCGCTTTCTTTATATATAAAAAAAACACACATAAAAATCGCAGTGAGAATGGTGGGTTCATATAAGCTTATTATATTAAACACGACTTATTATTGAAAGTGGTAGTTTGAAAATCATTGAAATGTCATGACGCATAATATTTTTCCGTGTTTTTAAAAGCTTATAAAACTTAGGTTATATTTACAAACATTAAATTTCCATGAACAAAAAATGCCTTCAATTCACGTTTTATTATCTGTTAAAAAAAATATCGCATTAGATGTTTAATGTAGTCGTAATTAAAAAGCTAATAAAAATTACAAACCAGAAATTGAATTATCTGCGAGTGTATTGAATTCTTATTTTATTATCTATTCTTAAAAACATCGATTGAAATATTTAATGCAATCGTAATTTGTTTTATAAAATATCGTCTGCGCCTCTTATTTCTGTAAGCAGAGCGTGTTTTTATGCCTGTCATTATTTGAAATCAAATTTTATAAAACTCAGCTCCATGAAACAAGATCAAGTATATAGCACCGAAACTGTCTAGAAGAGTATGTTTTAGAATTTAGAAATTTTGTATCAGTAGAACAATTAAAACACAAGATGTGGTAAACAGTATCTAACACATTTTAAGGAGGCGACGAAAAACAAATGACATGGTGTGAGAATGATGAAATTTTAAATAAAAGAATTTAAAGAAGGTAAGAGGAGACATTTGTGGACGCTGGCAAAAACAAATCAAATGCGAGGCTCGAACTCTAGACAACCAGGTGTCTTGGAGGCGAACGCACGAGGGAGACGGAAAGAGAACAAAAATGGCGGCTGCTTATATTTTTTTTTTTATAAACGGCACTGCAACTTCGCAACAAGTGGATGTAGTGCATGTCGCATGTGTGTGCTATCTTAAAAGGGGAGAAGCAGTAAACAACTCAACGGACATGTGCGGGGGAAAGCAGTAAAGTTGAACGGCGAAGAGAAAAAGGGTGGAGCGTGATGACGTCACTCCGCGCGCCGGGAGGAGATTTCAACAGATCCTTTCAGCAGCAGCCAGCAGCCAGTGACGATTGCGCGTGGGCGAAGCACACGGCCGCGATGGGTCACAATCTTCGATCATAATAAGTTGGAGTGTGAATTAACCTAAAAATGCTTTGACCTGATATGGAAAGAAAATTAGTGATGCTATACAGCTGAAAGGGAAGTAATATTAGCTGTTGGAATTACCTAAGTAACTCATTCATGCATTCACCTTTTACTCTGTACATTCATCCAGGCATTCATACATGGAAAAGAGAATAAAAAAATAAAAAGGGAAAGGAAAAAGGAGAAAAATAATTAAATAGGGAAATGTAGATAAAAGTATGATTAAGGGGGTACCTGGCTATTGTCTGGCTGTCTTGCTTCATTAAGAACGTTACGCTCTTTTTTTTTGGGGGGGGGGGTCTGGAAAGCGGGTTTTACGCCTGCATCGGTTCTTCAGCTGGTGTCTGCCCCAAGGTTTCCCGTAAAGGTCCTGAAAAGAACCGGTACTACCTTATGATGTAGGTGCAATTCTGGCAGGCCTGCTGTACTGGATCCTTGTCTCTATGCTACATACTGTAAAAAACCCTAACTTATTAGCCAGATTCGATCCTATGACCTTTGAGTTTGTAAGCAAGTACTTTACGACCATGCAAGATCCTTTCAGGGACGAAGCAAGTTTTGTGCACCCCGGTCTATAATATTTCGAACTTCAAACACCCTTTTTTAAATAAGGAATTCTCTTAAAAAGAATGTCAAAATATCGTTTGATCTTCCAGGAGTTTGATCCAGAAACCTGACGAAATAACATGTCCCATCTGAAGATAATAATTTATGTTCGATTGCATTAGAGCTCTACTTTGAAGACAAAAATAAAATCCGCTTATTAAATTCAGCGGAGGAGGAGTACTTGTAAATATAGAAATTTTAGAATCTTTCGATCCGATTATATTTTAAATTTCATAACATTTTCAAAGGAAAATATGGGCTTTTCGTGTTTTTTATTTATATTTTTTTTGAAAAAAGATAATTTCTAGTAAACACGTTTCACAATATCATACAAACTAGCCCATATTATTTGTAGACGATGATTGATCAATTATGATTGGAAACTAAGAAATATATGTTACCCTTGTATATAAAGAAAATAATACCTCCGTTTTTTCTACTCCTACCAATACTACTCTGGTGCAACCCTTAACAGGTTCCCACTGGAGGTTGACTTGTCGCGCTTCTTACAACCCGTTACCCGTAGTTCTACCCTCGCTTTGGTTTGTTTTTGCCAGCGTCAACAAATGTCTCCTTTTACCTTCCTTAAATTCTTTCATTTAAAATTTCAAAATTCTCACCCCATATCATTTGTTTTTTCTCCTCTCCTCAAAATGTTTTAGATCTTGCTTATCACATCTTGTGTTTTATTTATAATTGTTCTTGTACAAAATTTTTTTAAATTCCATAACTGAACGTATTCTAAAGTAGGGATTCTTATGGCTCATTCTAAATGAAAAATACGCGTCTCTTCCAAGAATGTATAGAAGTCTCTGATATAGTAAAGATCAACATTTATTCATTCAGATAATTGACAAATAATTACATACAAGAATGATTTCCGATACTTTAAAACCTTAAAGGTATGTTCTGTATTTAAGTATCCTTAAAGCTATATACAAATTATATCATTTTATTTATGCTTTAATTAGTGTTTAAAATCGGAGCAATACATCTAAAATTTGAATCCTGTATTGAATGATAAAGAATTTTTATATCGGATTTTGAAATTTTTATAATATATGCACAAATTAAAGAAAAGAAATATCCAAACAAAAATCTTAGTTTATTTTCAAAGTTTTTTTTTTATGAGCAATTTAGTCTATGCATTATTTATAGCTGAGGAATACAGCTGAAATCTATGTAGGACTTTTATTCACCATGTTAATAATTTATTAGTGACATAGATGGCAGCACCAGACAGCCCGACAGCAAAATGACAGCTGCAAGACTTCTTAACAGTTTTCTAAAAGTTCTTACTACTTTCACAGTTTTATGTACTTAAAGTATTCCTGTTTTTTTTTTTTTTGTTTCAATTTATAGTCTAATAAAATTTTCTTATTAAGGGCTCATTTTATGACCCAAGAACAGGTGGCTTGTTTTCTAATCAGTAGCTGTGTTTGTCACTATCCACTGCCTTTTTTTGAGCATTTAGAAAGTATTTCCGGAATTTTTAGTCCTCTAATACACGTTTGGTCAGTTACTACAAGGTTACTTGAGAATAGTAAGGTTAGGCTCACATAGAGCGGATGAATTGATGACGTCGCATTGGGAGCACGCTTCTTCCTCCCAATTTACGCAACGGAATAAATAAATTGTTTGGGACCTCTTTTATAAAATCGCCCTGTTCGAGTAGGCATAGTGAGTATCCGGAATATTTTACGAAATAACATTTTAAAGGGAAAAAATTCTACTCTTCTACTACAAAAACTGATCGAGTTATGAAGCTTTGAATTTCCTCATTTTATACGATTTCAACGGCTGCCTCGATGAAGAACCGCCAAGCAAAAAATCCGTTTCGTCCAGCCGGCCGTTTATTGGCTAAAATAATGAAATTAAAATCTTCATAACTTTGCTAGTTTTGGTTTTTATGAAGAGTGGATTTTTCTGCTTAAATGTTATTTAACAAAATAATTTCGGACATTTAATCGGCATATTGAATCGGAAATGGCTTTTTTGGTGGTACATACATTTTTTATTTTCATTTATGCGGAAACATATTTTAAAAAGGTCGAGAAACCCTGCTGTAAAGAATATCAATTAATGGATAAACCCTAGATTCACAGGATTATTGCGTTCAAAAGTATACGATTATACAAACAGTCAACCCGTTGACGGATTTGGCCCAAATTTTAATACATACCTACATTCCTGATGATAACACTGCACCAAATTTTATGCATCTAGCTATTCAAGTTTTTGAGATATAGTGTTCACATGAACATAGACTTCCCGTAGACGGATTTTGTCCGAAAGTTGATAGAAACCTACAAATTTTGTGTGAAGATCACATACCAAATTTCGTGCCTGTAGCTCTAATAGTTTTCGAGTTATCCTGTTCACAGACGCACATAATTCCAAAATTGTGTTTTTCGAACTCTGGGAGGTCTAAAACGTGGAGATTCGTCAAAATCAGGAGTTCGAAATTTTTGACTATTACAATAATTTCTCTTTGTATACTTCGTATACGAGAAAGTAAAAAGAAATGCGTAATATAAATAAATTCCTGCCATTAACTCTAATTCCGAGGCGACTTTTTTTCTTCTTCTAGTAACTTTAAAGCCGGGGCTTTTTGGGAGGATACGACATGAATTGGACTCTCCCAAACTGGGTGGTATTTTACCCCTCCCCCTGCTGTAAACTTTCCTTAAAGCGCACGGAAATGGACTGTGTTTGGCAATGATAATTAGACTCCCTACAGCGCACCTCTCCAAAGCGATCTCAGAACCTCCCCTCCCCTCAAAAGAAGCCAACCGCCTCAGACCGGCCTTCGTCGCTGTCAAGGGGAGATTTTTAGACCGCCCGGCTCGGTGCGAGAGGGTTAAACAGGTGATTATTATTCTTTCCGATCCACCGCAGATTCGATTTTAAGATGTGCAGCTGCAAGTGCTTTATTCAAAATATTCCAGAAACATGACTAAATAAAAACAGTTTGGGATTCTTATTCATGTAGGAATTGTATTTTCCCAGTCTAGCTTAAAAGCCTAAGTTTAATTCCTTCCCAATAATAATTTCTCACTTTCCGTACAAGCGCATTTGAATATTGGTGTCAGCAGAAAGTTATCGGACGATAGGGATCACGCGTCTTCTGACGGTAATCAAGTGATGCGTAGGTGTAAGCTCTCCGTTAAAGCCCAGTGTAATGTTTAAATCAGATGAGACGGCTTTTCGAAATCCAACGGACCAGTCATGCGATAAGTGAGCAGAAGGCAACGAGGTACGGGGGTCTCGTCCCTGTCATCACGGCGGCGATGGCTGTACTGTACTGTAACTATGTATCTGGCTGTAATGTAAATCTAATTAAACACTTTAACGAAGTATAAGGTGTAAACTTAAGTGAGCAACAACCCTAAATGCTTCTTCTCTAAATGTAAATAATTACCTGTGTAAATACTTTTCTTATTTCATATTATGTTGTTTTAATTAATAAATAATTTAGTTTTAACTCCTGTCTCTCATCCTTTATCTTTGGTGCATTACCCCTAGAGTGCCCATAAGATAATGCTCTTTTCTACAACTTATGTTTGGCTTCAGGCAGTCATCATAATAATTTCTACAAATTTTTGGGATCCTCGCCCACAGGATCTGTGATCATAACAATATTTTCTACAAAATTTCTGGTTGCTCAAGCCGGGACTATTCCCCTGCAACCCTTATTTCTACATTTATTAGTTGCAAACGCTATAGAGTAACAAACGGCTGTCTTGAAGTAGTT
>BGPR01040941.1:0-13785 GCA_013235015.1 Araneus ventricosus | reverse complement strand
TTGCAGATTTTTACCTCAAAAAATTGAGAATACACCAATGAAATTTTAGTAATATCTCACATACAAAGAAAATGTCAATATTTAGTTGCATGTCCTTTGGCTTTTATAATGTCCTCCAAACGTCGTGGTACCGATTCGACCAACTTTTTGGTGGTATCTGAAGATATTTTACCCCATTCTTCTTGCAACACTTGTTTCAAATGGGCTTTGTTTCTAATTTTGTGTTTTTGGACCATTGTTTCGAGTGTGGCCCACAGAGTTTCTATGATATTGATGTCGGGGGACTGTGGTGGTGTGTAAAACTGCTGTTTAAAATGAAAAAGACACTACATTGTGACGTTACGTGCTGTGCGTTTGGGGTCGTTGTCGTGGTGGAATATGAAATTTCCGTCTAAACCCAAATTTTTAGCACTTTCTTTTAGATTGTTGTGAAGTATATCCAAGTAAACCATATGGTTCATAATGCCATCTATGAAAACTAAATTTCCTACCCCGGTTGAAGCCATACAACCCCCAAAACATGACGGAGCCACCACCATGTTTAACTGTAGGACTTAAATGTTTTGGACCCGAGGCGGTTTTGGGCTTTCTCAATACGGTGCGATGGCTGTTACTGCCAAAAATGTTGAATTTACTTTATCACTAAAAATAACTTTATTCCAAAAGTTATTGGTCTTCAATTGATGAGTTTTTGCAAACTCCAAACGCTTTTTCTGATTTTGCAAGCTGATGAACCGTTTCTTTCCAGCAACTCGACTTTTATATCCAGCTTCTCCAATTACATTTTGCACAGTTTCCGCACTTACACTTCTGCCAATGATTTGAGAAGTTTGTGCAGCAAGTTTGACTGCACTTACTTTAGGATCAATCTTGATTTCTTTCAAAATTTTCCTTTTTGCGACATCACTCAGAATACATTTCCTTCCTCTTCCACTTTTATTTTCAATCAATCCATCACTTTTAAATTTTCCAATGATTTTCTGGACACACGTGTGGCTTCTACGAACAATTTTAGCTATTTCACGATAACATTTTCCTTTTTTTAAATAATATTAATACGAATTTACTTACATCAATATTAGTTTCTATTCGAGGAGCCATTTTCCATTTAAAAGTTTGTCTTTTGAAGTTTGTTAGATGAACTTAAGTTCATCTAACAAACTTCACCACACAAAAATGATCATTGAAAAGGTTTAAGATAAGATTACGCAAAATTAGAATAAAATATCAGCCAAGTATAAAATATTTAGTGGTAGTTAAACATATTTTTCATAAGTGTATTCTCAATTTTTTGACCGCAAAATTTGCCTAATAAAGTTTTAAAGCTGTATAAATAATATGATTTTTAATGAATTCTTTTTTATTTTGTGTATATACAAAGTAAAATGTCCACAGTGTCATGCCTCTTCAAAAACTTTTCTTATAATGATATTTTTTGCGCATTATTCACCATACAAAGAGTTAATTTGCGCAAAAAAACCGAAGTGTATCCTTAATTGTTTGAGCCACTGTATAATCAATTGATCTTTGTCGAGAGGGTGACCAAGATTCTCGCATGTCACACTAATTTTTTTTAAATATTTTAATGGAATTTCAACATTTTAATTCTGATTGCATTTGCTTTTTCCATTTAAGGTCTTTAACTCTGCAAGACTTCGAGGGGGTAAAATCTTATCCACTATTTTCAACTTTTTAAAACAACACTCCATTTTTATTGCATTTTAGAGACAGGCACTGATCATTTTAGTTGCGTTCCATCTTGGATGCATTTATTCGTTTAGTTATGTTCTTACTAAACTCAAAACCTTCCTTTCCTATATTGATTTCTCTTCATTTCTCAGTAATTCCGTTTTCACTGTTTGTGTGCATGGGCGTATGAATGATTGATGGATGAAAGATTGAATGAATGAAGATACCATGTCATAACCACAGACTTTCCTTCTAGATATAAGAAAGCAAATGAATATCTTTAGGCAACTCTTAATTTATGCGTATATCAAAATTATTACGGCATTTAGTTAATTAAAAACAATAAGGATCGGAGGTTGAGAGCCCAGAGCTCGTGCACTACGTCTACAAAATACATCGACGGCGCTTCATTTCTAAGAATTTGATTTTTTGTCATTTTTTTGCTTCAAATTACATATGTGGCGCTGTACGACTTAATTCGGCTACTGTGTCACGAAAAAAAAATGAACGAGAATGAACTCGCATAAAAAATAACAGGTTCTCTAAATCCTAGTTATTCGATGGAGTCAGAGTCAATTCATGCTCGCATGATGCGCGCCATATACAAAATTAAAAATTTTCCAATTGCATATCTTGTTAGAAGAAAAAAAAAGAACGTGACGTGGCAACAGAGCATAAAACGTAAAGTCAGATCCCAGATAAATGAGGAGTTACATTTGCCTCGTTAATATGACCTCTCGCAAGCTGGCTCCATTCTTCGATGGAATTGATACAAGAATAGGCTGTCAAGTCCAGGGTGGCCGAGTGGTTATGGCATCGGGCTTCAAAGTCCTTGGCTGCATGCCTTCGCCTAGTGAAATGTGTTGAACAAGTTTTTCGGGAAAATGTTATCAAAAAATAAAATCATACTTGAATAGTAAAAGACTGCTTAATTAGTAGCAATGGAGAGCTATCCAGGTCGCTTTGGTAAAACGAATGTTTATTCTAACAGAGTGAAGCATCGGCCAAAGGATCATTGCTACCCGATTCACTCAGTGAGCGCAGGTTCGAATCCTGCCCCTGGGAGGGCGTTTTTGTTGACTTTCTCAGCTGAAATGTTGGATCCATGGACTTTTTTTGTCATTTTTTTGCTTCAAATTACATAAGTGGCGCTGTACAACTTAATCCGGCTACTGTGTCACGAAAAAATGAAGGAGAATGAACTCGCATAAAAAATAACAGTTTCTCTAAATACTCGAAATTCGATGGAATCAGAGACAATTCAAGCTCACATGATACGCGCCAAATACAAAATTAAAATTTTTCCAATTGCATATCTTGTAAGAGGAAAAAAACGTGACGTCAGAACAAAGTATAAAACCTTAAGTTTTATGTTAGAAAAATGCAGAGTTACATTTGCCACGTTAATATGACCTCTGGCAAGCTGGTTTATTTCTTTACTAGAACTCTTAAAAGAAGCGCTTGTTGTGCCCAGGGTGGCCGAGTGGTTATGGCATCGGGCTTCTAAGTCCTAAGCTGAATGTCTTCACTTACTGAAATGGGGTTGATGAGCCTTAATAAAAAATGTCATCAAAAATAAAATAAAATGATTCTTGAATTAGTAAAAGACTGCGCAATTCGCAGCAATGGAAAGCTGCCCAGATTGCTTTGGTAAAACGAGTGTTTATTCTAAGGGGTCTATTCTGGTACCCCCGGTTGGGTAGGGAAACGTCACTGTTAACGTGCGGAAAAAGTGACATCTCCTAACCCAACCGCGGGTACCAGAATAGACCCGTAAGAGTGAAGCATCGGCCGAAGGATCATTGCTACCCGATTCACTCAGTGAACGTAGGTTCGAATCCTGCCCCTGGGCGGACTTTTTAATTGCCTTACGCAGCGGAAATTTACTTAGTTTTCAAAATTATTTTCTTTCGCTTCCGATTATTTCACCACTTTTGTCTATCAGCAGATAAAATTAAAAAGACACGTTAAAATTTTATTTTGGGGTAAATTTTTCTTGTACTAACTACTACGCTTAGAACCCTCAGAAACTTATTTTATTACAGAAGAGTGAATAAAGATCAAAACTGCTTATCTGGTTTTTCTTCGAAGTAACTACCTTGCGTACAACTATGCATTTTTGCCATCGTTCGTTTCAAGATTTAAATGCAGATCGGAAACCTCCTTTTGCCACCTTCTCCAGTACCTTCGTCGCTGCACTTTTTAAGAATTTGAGAATCGTTGCCCCTTAAGCAAATTATTTTTCCGAGATAAAAGTCACATGGTGCAAGATCAGAGGAATAAAACAGTTGTGGAATTATTGGAATGGAATGTTTTGATAGGTAATTTGTGGGATCTGTGACATGTCGCCTTATAGTGATGGACCAAATACTCTTTGGCCTTCCCCGCGACGGGAAGTTTTAGGTGCCTACAACACGCTTACACTGTACGTATTTGAACTGTGTGAAACCTGTTCAAACTAGTCTCTCAGATTGTACTTTCGCTTGTTCATCTTGAAACGGTGTAATTCATTAATATTTGGAAACTATTTTAAATTTCCGGAACATTTTGAACGTAGCAGTTTGTGACTCTTAAGAGAAAATGAAAATTGGTCTTAAAGTTTGTTGATATCTTTTGTTACGCATATTTGGGACATTTTTAAGTATTGTCTATGATAAACTAGGCATAGGTATTTAGTAGACAGACAAAAATAAGCGTCAATAATCACAGGTGAAATTTGTTCAAAGTTTTCAATGTATTCTATTTCGTTCCTAAAGGGTTACATATTTGTTATTTTTCAGACAGGGAGAATTCATTTCAAAGTTAAGCATAGGCCACGAAAGTGCTTGAAATATCCAGGATAGTCGAGTGGTTGTGACATCGGGCATGAAAGGTATTCTGGTTAGATACCAGACGCTATGGTGGTTGTCAGTAGAACCATGCGTAGGTTACATGCGTAGGTTTATGCGTATATTTCTATATTATTTTATCTTCCCCTTTTATATCTACACTATATGCCCAAAAGTATCCGGACACTTGCAGATTTTCACATTTTTTAGAATTTCTCCAGAATGGTTTAACTGACTGCCTTTAAACTTCGGACATGTAAAGAATAGATAATAACTCACATTTTACATTGAAGATTCGGTCCTGAGGGCAATTAGAGGGCCGTCTACAAACTAATGAAGACGAAACCGTTTTTGGCCCACCCCGCTTCAGAGAATACTGATAACAAGATGTAACTTTCAAAAATGGTAATGTTTAATGTGCATAATATTTACAGGAATTTTTGTAAACTCAGCGCAAATATTTGGGAAGATATAAAGGTTTTCTTAAAAAATCTCAAATTTTCCCACCTGTTTTTTGCTTATAACATGCAGAGTTTTCTATTATTTTATACGAAACTTACAGAAAAGATGACAATATGTTAGAGAAGCATTTGTGTAAAACTTTCGAAAAGAATTGTTCAATGTCACAGGAATTATGAGCAATTTTAGTAAATAGTGTTTTACTGCGCATGCGCGAAACATAGTGTAATTTTTCGTTCACATCTGTAAAGCCAGATATATACGAAAACTTATATAAAAAAATTCAGTTCAATATCATTAGTATTCAGAAAGATATCGGCATTACAACGAGCAGAATTTTAGCTCCTGTCGAAGAGAAGCTAAAAGATGAGGGGTTGTACACGAATTGATATTTTTTAAACTTATATCTTTAAATAGTTGTATTGAATTGTATAGTGGTTAGAATTTGCTGAATACCAATGAACACATCTAATATTCGTAACGAATAAAAAAAATATATGTAGAATTATTAAAATATTTTAAGAAAAGAAATTAATTCGATAAAAAATCGTTTCGTCATAAAATAAATATATTTAAAAATATCGTTTGGCCGTAAAATTGTAATATGCAACTTGTTGATAATCATGTAAATAATATAATTAAAGTAATAAAATGTTTGTTATTTATAGTGCCTAATTAGCTGGAATTTAAGTTATGCACAAAATTGATAAGTGTTCATGGGTATGCAGCAAATTCTAACCGCTATACAATTCAATATAACTATTTAAAAATATAAGTTTAAAAATATCAATTTGTGTACAACCCCTCATCTTTTAGCTTCTCTTCGACAGGAGCTAAAATTCTGCTCGCTGTAATGCCAATATCTTGCTGAATACTAATGATATTGAACTGAATTTTTTTATATAAGTTTCCGTATATATCTGGCTTTACAGATGTGAACGAAAAATTACACTATGTTTCGCGCATGCGCAGTAAAACACTATTTACTAAAATTGCTTATAATTCCTGTGACATTCAACAATTCTTTTCCAAAGTTTTACACAAATGCTTCTCTAACATATTGTCATCTTTCCTGTAAGTTTCGTATAAAATAACAGAAAACTCTGCATGTTATAAGCAAAAAACAGGTGGGAAAATTTGAGATTTTTTAAGAAAACCTTTATATCTTCCCAAATATTTGCGCTGAGTTTACAAAAATTCCTGTAAATATTATGCACATTAAACATTACCATTTTTGAAAGTTACATCTTGTTATCAGTATTCTGTGAAGCGGGGTGGGCCAAAAACATTTTTGTCTCCATTAGTTTGTAGACGGCTCCCTAATTGCCCTCAGAACCGAATCTTCAATGTAAAATGTGAGTTATTGTCTATTCTTTACATGTCCGAAGTTTAAAGGCAGTCGATTAAACCATTCCGGAGAAATTCTAAAAAATGTGAAAATCTGCAAGTGTGCGGATACTTTTGGGCATATAGTGTATATTCCACTTTTGTTTATTTTCTCTCTTTAAGAACTTTCGGCTTTTTCTTATCGCAGATTTTTTTTCTTGACATTTTGGTTTTTGAATGTTTATGTTGTATATGTTGCTTTTACATTTCAGCTATGTTTGTTTCTTATTTGTTATATATATATATAAAGAGAGAGAGAGAGTGTTTTGCTAAGTACATTATATCATAAATCATTCAAATATGATCAATAGGATTTAATTATACATTTCTCGTTTCTCTCATGTGATTAAGAATTTATAGAATGTCGCCTGAATTTATAAAACAATTCTTAAAACGAAATGTAAGAAAATAAATTGAATTCCTTTGGCTCAAAATGAAAGGGCCACCATGAATTCTGATGGAACATGAAATGAGAATTTATATGTATGTTCATTAAAATTTCTTAACTTTATTTTGCTCAGTTTATTGTTGATGACCTACGCACATGAGACATTTGTTTCACATATAATGATTTGATCTTTGTCGAAAGCGTGACCAAGATTCTGGCTTGCCACGCTACTTTTAAAAAAATATTTTAATGGAATTTCGGACATTTAATTCTCATTGAATTTGTTTTTTTCATTTATCGTCTTTAACTCTGCAAGACTTCGCAGGTGTGAGTTTTAATCCACTACTTTCAACATCTTAAACAACACGCCATTTTATTTATTTATTTAAAGAAAAGCACGCTACAGAGATAACTGCATTTACAGAGTACAAGGAACAACAAACACGCATACAAAAAAAAAAAAAATTGAATACAGAGAACATAAAAGTTCACAACACAAAAACAAAAAAATTTTGCAAACACATGAATAGTTTAGAACGAAAACACGCAATCATTAAAGAATCAAAAGCCACACTAGGATTTTAAAATTCGTGTACTGTGATATTAATATCATAAAAAAGTTTTAAAAACATTGAATATTTAAAACATTAAACCAAAAGAACATTTCAAAAAAGCAAGGATTAAAAAGCTAAATATACCCCAGCACCAAATACTTAAAAATATATTAAATGCATTTTAGCGTTAGACACTGATCACTTTATTTGTGTTTCATCTTATATGCATTTCTTCTTTTAGTTAAGTTTTTGCTAAACTCAAAACCTTCCTTTCTTCTAATTATTTCTCCTCATTTCTCCGTAATTCCGTTTTTCCTGTTTGTGTGCAGGCAAGTATGAATGATCGTGGGATAAAAGATTAAATGAATGAAGACACTATGTTAGAACTACAAACTTCACTTTTATGTATAAAAAAGCAATTTAATTTCTATAAACACCTCTAAAGTTACGCTTATATCAAAATAATTATAGTCAATTAATTAGTTAAAAAATCCCTTTTCGGCAAGCTTGAAGGCAAAGGTAGATTCCTTTACGCTAATGTTACAAAAGTAATGAAATATTACATATTGATCAATACAGACATAGCCAATGACTTTAATGGTTCTACACATTGCAATATTTACGCTGTGATTCTGTTTTCATGACATTTAATTTTTTACTATATTAAGGTTTTATCATTCTATTTTTCATTCCAAAACGTTATGCTGGATTTATTGGTCAAATTTTTTTATATCCCAACACATAATCATTCAACAGGTAGGAATCATAAAAAAAATAAACATCCCAGCAGCGCAAATATCCCCTAGATAACATTAAGCCAACCTATCTGAAACAGTAACAAGAAATTGACTCTTGGCACGAATGAAGAAAGACTCTAGATTAGTTTATTTAATCAAGGTTACCATATAATTGTTCGAACTTAGTTTATTTAATCTAGGTTACCATATAATTGTTCGAACATTACTTTGTCATATGGTAAAATCACATGACATGAAACATTTAAACATTACAAGAATGGGCTCATTTAGAGAACTCCCTGGTTGCATGGATAATAGTCACTAAATTCTTAACACATAAGAGAATAAAAATTATTAAACATTGTGAGTTCCAAATTTAACACGTGTGTTTAAACCATAGGATATCAATGCAGCCATTTTTAACAGGAAATTTAAATCTCCATCGACAGTTAAAAGCAAATACTCAGGCAGAATACCCCATAACAATTTAACAAGTTAATGAGATATTTTTAAATATAAAAAAGGTTAAAAGGAACTCTTATATATCTATCTTTTTTGGCTATTTTATAATAAATTTATTAAACAAATCCTGGTGCAGCCATGTTTAGTTAAATATGAAATTAAATTAATCTGTCAAATTAACTAATTATCAAATTAACTTCTAAAATTAACTGTTTGATTAATTAAAATTAACTATTTATCTAAATAAATTTAAATATTTAGTTAATTGTGACGATATTTTCACTAAAACCTTATTTATGGCTCATAGTATATGCCAGTATTCTTAATCTTGTAATGATCTAATAATTATCTTAATTTAAATAAAAGTTATTGTGTCTGTATGTATGCTCCACTTCTCCACCTAAACTACTGGACTGATTTCAACCAAACTTTGCACACTTTTTATTTAAGACAAGAGAAAGTTCACCTTACCTTTTCAAAGCCCAAAAGTTAATTATAATTTCAGTTAATTAAAAATTAAGCAAGACGTTTTTCCGCGATATCTTTGGAAAACATTATCGCACGAAACTATTTTTACACCTTATTAAATTTTTTTAAAAATTAGCATTTCAGTGACAAAAATTTCATTTCCATACAATTTGATTCTCTCATTTTAATATTTTTTCAAAATTAATTTTATACAGAATTCGTAGCAATATTCTTTATTGTTGAAGAACAAGAATAATACGAATATATATAGTTGCCAGAATGCATTAACAGAATCCTGGACTAATGCTAAAAGAAAATTTTAAAAGTAGACCATTGAAAATTTATATCAGGACCAAATAATGATTGATTTATTTTCATGCTTTAAATTAATGAGTAATTAATAGTTAATTTAATTGTTTCAAAATATTCATTGAAACCTTTCTTTCTTTTACTTTAGTAATTGTTAACGAAATTTGAAGTACCTATATAACAAATAATAATTTATGGAGAAAACAGCTGTTTTTAAGAATCGTTTGTTTCAATTGATATTTTCATTTTAATTAAAAAGGTTTCAGATCAGAAAAGGAATTTGTGTATAATAATTTTTATACAATAGTAGTTTTTACATTAAAAATATTAGACATGAAAGCATTTTAATCCGGAGCAAAGCCAGGTATATGAGCTTGTTTACCATACAAAAAGTGGAAGTGAATGCGGCTGATGGGAGCACATAGCTTCTAAGCAATTCTTTCTGTCTAAAAACTTTCAATATAAAAGTAGTTTGTTATGATAAGGTGATAATTCCCCTAATTGAAATTTTCTTTCTGTCTTCAATCGTAACGGAGCTATGGAGAAAAGATAAATTGGGGGAATTGAGCATCGCTTTTCAGCTCATAACTTCTAATCAATTGTAGCAGTCAAAAAACTTTTAATATAAAAGTTGCTCGTTATGATTATGTGATAATTCCCCTAATTGAAAGTTTCTTTCTATCTTCAATCGTAACAGAGCAATGCGGAAATGATAAATTGGGGGGATTGAATATAACTTTTCAGCTCATAACTTCTAAGGAATATTAGCTGACAAATACTTTTAATATAAAAGTTGTTCGTTCTGATAAGGTGATAATTCGCCTAATTGAAATTTTTTCCTATCTTTAGTCGTAACAGAGCTATGGGGAAATGATAAAATGGGGGAGAGGATTGAAAGTGGCTTTTTAGCTTATAACTTCTAAAAAATTGTAGCTGTCAAAAATGTTTCAAAACAAAAGTTGTTTATTATAAAGAGGCAATAATTCGCCTATTTTGATTTTTCATTATATCTTCAATCGTAAAGGAATTATGAGAAAATGAAATTTTCAGTTCCCCACCATTTCCACCCTTTTAGCTGGCTAGTCCATCTACAAATTCGGTCGATATTTTCACCGAACTTACAACATATCCCTTGCCGGTTAAAATCTAAGCAAAATTATTCTAGTTATCGTCTTCACAAGATAACATGGGCAAAAGAATTATACGTATAATCTCTACTACTAATAATAAGGAAAAGAACATTTCGCCCTGTATTCTCATAAGGATTAGACATGCAAGAATGAAACCGGGTGGAAGTGACTGCAAATGACGAGAGCTTTCCAACTAGGGGTAACATGCATAGGTTGAAACGTACTTTAAGTTAGGGGGAGAGGAGGGGAAGGGTGGGTAAATCACATTTCAGCTCATAACTTCTAAGCAATTGTAGCTATCGAAAAAGATTAAATGCGAAAATTGTTCGTTAAGATAAGGCAATAATTCGCCTAATTTAAATTTTCTTTCTATTTTCACTTGTAAAGGAATTATGGGAAAAGGAAAATTTCCACCCCCACCATTTCCACCCCCTTTGAGCTGGATAGCCCATCTACGAACTCGACCGACATTTTCACTATCCTTACAACATATCCTAAGCTGGTTAAATTTACAGCAAAATTACTCCAGTTATCGTGTTCAATATATATATATATATATATATATATATGTATGTAATAATCTCACTTAATTTTATTTCAAATTCTAATATTATATATTTTAAAATCTTAATGTATTCCAAAATCACTTTTCTTAAACACCAGTTTCGTTCTAGTTCCCGCTCTGGAGGTATATTAAATTTCTCGTTTTGGCATATTTATTACTAAAAGAATATCTTAATCGTTTCCACGCGCACACAACTCGCGAAATCAGCGACTTATTGTCGCCATGCATTTTCCCTAAAACACTTACGTAATTTACTTAAAATAGCTATTATTCCCTTCACTTTGATCACATGTCTATCTGTTAAATCCCTACCTGAGAAAAAGCAGGGATCTTCTGTTCTTTTGGCTTGAAAACTTAAACGAAAATGTACGTACATTTCGTCACTCTCCCATAATAAAACGGAAATTAGAATATAACTCGGCCTGTTTTATTTTATTTAACGACTACAATTTCGAATACATATATATATATATAAACTTTTTAACGAACGGTGGGTTTGGGTTCTAGGGTTCATGGTCGGTGAAGATCTGTAGACATATTCCGAAAGTCGTGTTATGAGAACCATTGCAATAGGTAGACTTCCTATAAGGAATCTACCTAAAACCGATAACGATCAGAGGTTGAGAGCACAAGAGCTCGAGCACTACGTCAACAAAATACATAGATCAAGCTGCATTTCTCAAAATTTTGTTTTCATATCATTTTATTTGCTTTAAATTATACACGTGGCGCTGTACGACTTAATCCGTCTACTGTGTCATGAAAAAATCAAACAGAGTATACTGGAATAAAAAATGGCACGTTATCTGAATATTCGATACTCGAGCATAAAACGTAAAGTTAGAAATTAGATAAATGCGTAGTTACAGTTGCCGCGATAATATGACCTCTCGTAAGCTGGCTCCATTCTCCCGTGGAACTCTTACAAGAATATGTTGTTGAGTCCAGGGTGGCCGAGTGGTTATGGCATCGGGCTTCAAAGTCCTAGGCTGCATGCCTTCGCATAGTAAATTGTATGGAAAAAGTTTTACAGATAAATGTTATCAAAAAATAAAATAATACTTGAGTAAAGACTGCGTAATTTGCAGCAATGGAAAGCTACCCAGAATGCTTTGGTAAAAGGAGTGTTTCTTCTAAGAGAGTGAAGCATCTGCCTAAGGAACATTGCTACACGATTCACTCAGTGATCGTAGGTTCGAATCCTGCCCCTGGGCGGACATTTTTATTGTCTTTCCAGATGAAATAAGCTCGATTTCATAGGACTTGACTTAGTTTTCAAAATTATTTTCTTTCGTTCCCTATTATTTCACCACTTTTGACGATCAGGTTTCTTTCTATGTTTTTATTTTCGGGTAAATTTCTCTTTTAGTAACGACTACGCTTAAAAAACTCAGAAACTTATTTTCTTACCGAAGAGTGGATACAGATCGAAATTGTTTGATTATTGCTTCCTTGGAAGAAACTACATTACGTGCAACTATGCATTTTTGCCATCGTTCTTTCAAAGATTTAAATGCAGATTGCACACCTCATTTTGCCATCTCCTTCAGCATCTTCGTCGCTGCACTTTTTCGGAATTTGAGAATCGTTTCCCCTTAAGCAAATTATTTTCCTGAGATAAAATTGATATGGGGGAAGATCAGAGGAATAAACCTTTTGTGGAATTACTGGAATGGGTGGTTTTGATAGGCAATTTGAGGGGTCTGTGAACTGACGACTTATAGTGACGGATCACGTATTACTTGGCCTTTCCCGCGAAGGGTAGCTTTAAATGCCTGTAACGGGCATACACTGTACGTTTTTGAACTGGATAAAACCTGTTCTAACTAGTTGGTCACGTTATACTCCTCGCTTGTTCATCTTGAAATGGACTAGTTTATTTACATTTGGAAACCATTTTAAAGTTACGGAATTTTTTGAACGTACCCTATTAGCTGAAGATGCACTACAATATATTTACTATGCTGTGCGTCATTCAGTATATTCTATAAACATCATGGAAAGGGAAAACTCGCGGATTCACTGGGATGAAAAAAACATGTCGTAGTATCCATCTGAGAGTGAAAGGATCGCCCACAAGTCTGTCACGAAAGTCAGATTTTCGTGGTTAGCAGATTCTTGGTGTGATCGTAAATTTCGATTTCTGTTTTCGAATGTTTTTTTTTAAAGAAATATTTTCGTATGTTTTCATCTTCTGTTGACGGAAAGCAAAGTTTCGATCTTGGTCGTTTTTCAGTACCGATGATTTGGATTTTTAAGGTTGAGCAGAATTGATTTTCTTCTTCCTTCCATGCCTATCTCTAAGGGCGTAGGAATTAGTTGCTGGGCCCTCATTAGAATTGACACCCTATATATGTAAATACAGGGCTAAACTTGCTAAGTACATTATATCATGAATGATTCAAATATAATCAATATGCTTTAATTCGAAATTCCTCGTTTTTCTCATGTGATTAAGAATTTATAGAAACTGTCACCTGAATTGATAAAACAATTCATAGAACGAAATGTAAGAAAATAAAATTGAATTCGTTTGGGTCAAAATAAAAGGTTAGCAAGTGCCACCATGAATTTTGATAGAACATTGAATTAGAATTTATAGGTATGTTCATTAAAATTTGCTAGCTTTATTTTGCTCCGTTTATTGTTGATGCACTACTCATATGAAAGATTTGTTTCACATATATTGATTTGATCTTCGTCGAAAGGGTGACCAAGATCGTTGCAAGACATACTAATTTTTAAAAAAATTATTTTAATGGAATTTCCGACTTTTAATTCTCATTGCACTTGCTTTCTCCTTTTATCGT
>BGPR01040940.1:0-13785 GCA_013235015.1 Araneus ventricosus | reverse complement strand
ACGATAAAAGGAGAAAGCAAGTGCAATGAGAATTAAAAGTCGGAAATTCCATTAAAATAATTTTTTTAAAAATTAGTATGTCTTGCAACGATCTTGGTCACCCTTTCGACGAAGATCAAATCAATATATGTGAAACAAATCTTTCATATGAGTAGTGCATCAACAATAAACGGAGCAAAATAAAGCTAGCAAATTTTAATGAACATACCTATAAATTCTAATTCAATGTTCTATCAAAATTCATGGTGGCACTTGCTAACCTTTTATTTTGACCCAAACGAATTCAATTTTATTTTCTTACATTTCGTTCTATGAATTGTTTTATCAATTCAGGTGACAGTTTCTATAAATTCTTAATCACATGAGAAAAACGAGGAATTTCGAATTAAAGCATATTGATTATATTTGAATCATTCATGATATAATGTACTTAGCAAGTTTAGCCCTGTATTTACATATATAGGGTGTCAATTCTAATGAGGGCCCAGCAACTAATTCCTACGCCCTTAGAGATAGGCATGGAAGGAAGAAGAAAATCAATTCTGCTCAACCTTAAAAATCCAAATCATCGGTACTGAAAAACGACCAAGATCGAAACTTTGCTTTCCGTCAACAGAAGATGAAAACATACGAAAATATTTCTTTAAAAAAAAACATTCGAAAACAGAAATCGAAATTTACGATCACACCAAGAATCTGCTAACCACGAAAATCTGACTTTCGTGACAGACTTGTGGGCGATCCTTTCACTCTCAGATGGATACTACGACATGTTTTTTTCATCCCAGTGAATCCGCGAGTTTTCCCTTTCCATGATGTTTATAGAATATACTGAATGACGCACAGCATAGTAAATATATTGTAGTGCATCTTCAGCTAATAGGGTACGTTCAAAAAATTCCGTAACTTTAAAATGGTTTCCAAATGTAAATAAACTAGTCCATTTCAAGATGAACAAGCGAGGAGTATAACGTGACCAACTAGTTAGAACAGGTTTTATCCAGTTCAAAAACGTACAGTGTATGCCCGTTACAGGCATTTAAAGCTACCCTTCGCGGGAAAGGCCAAGTAATACGTGATCCGTCACTATAAGTCGTCAGTTCACAGACCCCTCAAATTGCCTATCAAAACCACCCATTCCAGTAATTCCACAAAAGGTTTATTCCTCTGATCTTCCCCCATATCAATTTTATCTCAGGAAAATAATTTGCTTAAGGGGAAACGATTCTCAAATTCCGAAAAAGTGCAGCGACGAAGATGCTGAAGGAGATGGCAAAATGAGGTGTGCAATCTGCATTTAAATCTTTGAAAGAACGATGGCAAAAATGCATAGTTGCACGTAATGTAGTTTCTTCCAAGGAAGCAATAATCAAACAATTTCGATCTGTATCCACTCTTCGGTAAGAAAATAAGTTTCTGAGTTTTTTAAGCGTAGTCGTTACTAAAAGAGAAATTTACCCGAAAATAAAAACATAGAAAGAAACCTGATCGTCAAAAGTGGTGAAATAATAGGGAACGAAAGAAAATAATTTTGAAAACTAAGTCAAGTCCTATGAAATCGAGCTTATTTCATCTGGAAAGACAATAAAAATGTCCGCCCAGGGGCAGGATTCGAACCTACGATCACTGAGTGAATCGTGTAGCAATGTTCCTTAGGCAGATGCTTCACTCTCTTAGAAGAAACACTCCTTTTACCAAAGCATTCTGGGTAGCTTTCCATTGCTGCAAATTACGCAGTCTTTACTCAAGTATTATTTTATTTTTTGATAACATTTATCTGTAAAACTTTTTCCATACAATTTACTATGCGAAGGCATGCAGCCTAGGACTTTGAAGCCCGATGCCATAACCACTCGGCCACCCTGGACTCAACAACATATTCTTGTAAGAGTTCCACGGGAGAATGGAGCCAGCTTACGAGAGGTCATATTATCGCGGCAACTGTAACTACGCATTTATCTAATTTCTAACTTTACGTTTTATGCTCGAGTATCGAATATTCAGATAACGTGCCATTTTTTATTCCAGTATACTCTGTTTGATTTTTTCATGACACAGTAGACGGATTAAGTCGTACAGCGCCACGTGTATAATTTAAAGCAAATAAAATGATATGAAAACAAAATTTTGAGAAATGCAGCTTGATCTATGTATTTTGTTGACGTAGTGCTCGAGCTCTTGTGCTCTCAACCTCTGATCGTTATCGGTTTTAGGTAGATTCCTTATAGGAAGTCTACCTATTGCAATGGTTCTCATAACACGACTTTCGGAATATGTCTACAGATCTTCACCGACCATGAACCCTAGAACCCAAACCCACCGTTCGTTAAAAAGTTTATATATATATATATGTATTCGAAATTGTAGTCGTTAAATAAAATAAAACAGGCCGAGTTATATTCTAATTTCCGTTTTATTATGGGAGAGTGACGAAATGTACGTACATTTTCGTTTAAGTTTTCAAGCCAAAAGAACAGAAGATCCCTGCTTTTTCTCAGGTAGGGATTTAACAGATAGACATGTGATCAAAGTGAAGGGAATAATAGCTATTTTAAGTAAATTACGTAAGTGTTTTAGGGAAAATGCATGGCGACAATAAGTCGCTGATTTCGCGAGTTGTGTGCGCGTGGAAACGATTAAGATATTCTTTTAGTAATAAATATGCCAAAACGAGAAATTTAATATACCTCCAGAGCGGGAACTAGAACGAAACTGGTGTTTAAGAAAAGTGATTTTGGAATACATTAAGATTTTAAAATATATAATATTAGAATTTGAAATAAAATTAAGTGAGATTATTACATACATATATATATATATATATATATATATATTGAACACGATAACTGGAGTAATTTTGCTGTAAATTTAACCAGCTTAGGATATGTTGTAAGGATAGTGAAAATGTCGGTCGAGTTCGTAGATGGGCTATCCAGCTCAAAGGGGGTGGAAATGGTGGGGGTGGAAATTTTCCTTTTCCCATAATTCCTTTACAAGTGAAAATAGAAAGAAAATTTAAATTAGGCGAATTATTGCCTTATCTTAACGAACAATTTTCGCATTTAATCTTTTTCGATAGCTACAATTGCTTAGAAGTTATGAGCTGAAATGTGATTTACCCACCCTTCCCCTCCTCTCCCCCTAACTTAAAGTACGTTTCAACCTATGCATGTTACCCCTAGTTGGAAAGCTCTCGTCATTTGCAGTCACTTCCACCCGGTTTCATTCTTGCATGTCTAATCCTTATGAGAATACAGGGCGAAATGTTCTTTTCCTTATTATTAGTAGTAGAGATTATACGTATAATTCTTTTGCCCATGTTATCTTGTGAAGACGATAACTAGAATAATTTTGCTTAGATTTTAACCGGCAAGGGATATGTTGTAAGTTCGGTGAAAATATCGACCGAATTTGTAGATGGACTAGCCAGCTAAAAGGGTGGAAATGGTGGGGAACTGAAAATTTCATTTTCTCATAATTCCTTTACGATTGAAGATATAATGAAAAATCAAAATAGGCGAATTATTGCCTCTTTATAATAAACAACTTTTGTTTTGAAACATTTTTGACAGCTACAATTTTTTAGAAGTTATAAGCTAAAAAGCCACTTTCAATCCTCTCCCCCATTTTATCATTTCCCCATAGCTCTGTTACGACTAAAGATAGGAAAAAATTTCAATTAGGCGAATTATCACCTTATCAGAACGAACAACTTTTATATTAAAAGTATTTGTCAGCTAATATTCCTTAGAAGTTATGAGCTGAAAAGTTATATTCAATCCCCCCAATTTATCATTTCCGCATTGCTCTGTTACGATTGAAGATAGAAAGAAACTTTCAATTAGGGGAATTATCACATAATCATAACGAGCAACTTTTATATTAAAAGTTTTTTGACTGCTACAATTGATTAGAAGTTATGAGCTGAAAAGCGATGCTCAATTCCCCCAATTTATCTTTTCTCCATAGCTCCGTTACGATTGAAGACAGAAAGAAAATTTCAATTAGGGGAATTATCACCTTATCATAACAAACTACTTTTATATTGAAAGTTTTTAGACAGAAAGAATTGCTTAGAAGCTATGTGCTCCCATCAGCCGCATTCACTTCCACTTTTTGTATGGTAAACAAGCTCATATACCTGGCTTTGCTCCGGATTAAAATGCTTTCATGTCTAATATTTTTAATGTAAAAACTACTATTGTATAAAAATTATTATACACAAATTCCTTTTCTGATCTGAAACCTTTTTAATTAAAATGAAAATATCAATTGAAACAAACGATTCTTAAAAACAGCTGTTTTCTCCATAAATTATTATTTGTTATATAGGTACTTCAAATTTCGTTAACAATTACTAAAGTAAAAGAAAGAAAGGTTTCAATGAATATTTTGAAACAATTAAATTAACTATTAATTACTCATTAATTTAAAGCATGAAAATAAATCAATCATTATTTGGTCCTGATATAAATTTTCAATGGTCTACTTTTAAAATTTTCTTTTAGCATTAGTCCAGGATTCTGTTAATGCATTCTGGCAACTATATATATTCGTATTATTCTTGTTCTTCAACAATAAAGAATATTGCTACGAATTCTGTATAAAATTAATTTTGAAAAAATATTAAAATGAGAGAATCAAATTGTATGGAAATGAAATTTTTGTCACTGAAATGCTAATTTTTAAAAAAATTTAATAAGGTGTAAAAATAGTTTCGTGCGATAATGTTTTCCAAAGATATCGCGGAAAAACGTCTTGCTTAATTTTTAATTAACTGAAATTATAATTAACTTTTGGGCTTTGAAAAGGTAAGGTGAACTTTCTCTTGTCTTAAATAAAAAGTGTGCAAAGTTTGGTTGAAATCAGTCCAGTAGTTTAGGTGGAGAAGTGGAGCATACATACAGACACAATAACTTTTATTTAAATTAAGATAATTATTAGATCATTACAAGATTAAGAATACTGGCATATACTATGAGCCATAAATAAGGTTTTAGTGAAAATATCGTCACAATTAACTAAATATTTAAATTTATTTAGATAAATAGTTAATTTTAATTAATCAAACAGTTAATTTTAGAAGTTAATTTGATAATTAGTTAATTTGACAGATTAATTTAATTTCATATTTAACTAAACATGGCTGCACCAGGATTTGTTTAATAAATTTATTATAAAATAGCCAAAAAAGATAGATATATAAGAGTTCCTTTTAACCTTTTTTATATTTAAAAATATCTCATTAACTTGTTAAATTGTTATGGGGTATTCTGCCTGAGTATTTGCTTTTAACTGTCGATGGAGATTTAAATTTCCTGTTAAAAATGGCTGCATTGATATCCTATGGTTTAAACACACGTGTTAAATTTGGAACTCACAATGTTTAATAATTTTTATTCTCTTATGTGTTAAGAATTTAGTGACTATTATCCATGCAACCAGGGAGTTCTCTAAATGAGCCCATTCTTGTAATGTTTAAATGTTTCATGTCATGTGATTTTACCATATGACAAAGTAATGTTCGAACAATTATATGGTAACCTAGATTAAATAAACTAAGTTCGAACAATTATATGGTAACCTTGATTAAATAAACTAATCTAGAGTCTTTCTTCATTCGTGCCAAGAGTCAATTTCTTGTTACTGTTTCAGATAGGTTGGCTTAATGTTATCTAGGGGATATTTGCGCTGCTGGGATGTTTATTTTTTTTATGATTCCTACCTGTTGAATGATTATGTGTTGGGATATAAAAAAATTTGACCAATAAATCCAGCATAACGTTTTGGAATGAAAAATAGAATGATAAAACCTTAATATAGTAAAAAATTAAATGTCATGAAAACAGAATCACAGCGTAAATATTGCAATGTGTAGAACCATTAAAGTCATTGGCT
The DNA here is from genome assembly GCA_013235015.1 of Araneus ventricosus. NCBI lineage: Eukaryota > Metazoa > Arthropoda > Arachnida > Araneae > Araneidae > Araneus > Araneus ventricosus. Next base: position 7,887 of record BGPR01040940.1, on the reverse strand, counting down.
ATGTCTGTATTGATCAATATGTAATATTTCATTACTTTTGTAACATTAGCGTAAAGGAATCTACCTTTGCCTTCAAGCTTGCCGAAAAGGGATTTTTTAACTAATTAATTGACTATAATTATTTTGATATAAGCGTAACTTTAGAGGTGTTTATAGAAATTAAATTGCTTTTTTATACATAAAAGTGAAGTTTGTAGTTCTAACATAGTGTCTTCATTCATTTAATCTTTTATCCCACGATCATTCATACTTGCCTGCACACAAACAGGAAAAACGGAATTACGGAGAAATGAGGAGAAATAATTAGAAGAAAGGAAGGTTTTGAGTTTAGCAAAAACTTAACTAAAAGAAGAAATGCATATAAGATGAAACACAAATAAAGTGATCAGTGTCTAACGCTAAAATGCATTTAATATATTTTTAAGTATTTGGTGCTGGGGTATATTTAGCTTTTTAATCCTTGCTTTTTTGAAATGTTCTTTTGGTTTAATGTTTTAAATATTCAATGTTTTTAAAACTTTTTTATGATATTAATATCACAGTACACGAATTTTAAAATCCTAGTGTGGCTTTTGATTCTTTAATGATTGCGTGTTTTCGTTCTAAACTATTCATGTGTTTGCAAAATTTTTTTGTTTTTGTGTTGTGAACTTTTATGTTCTCTGTATTCAATTTTTTTTTTTTTTGTATGCGTGTTTGTTGTTCCTTGTACTCTGTAAATGCAGTTATCTCTGTAGCGTGCTTTTCTTTAAATAAATAAATAAAATGGCGTGTTGTTTAAGATGTTGAAAGTAGTGGATTAAAACTCACACCTGCGAAGTCTTGCAGAGTTAAAGACGATAAATGAAAAAAACAAATTCAATGAGAATTAAATGTCCGAAATTCCATTAAAATATTTTTTTAAAAGTAGCGTGGCAAGCCAGAATCTTGGTCACGCTTTCGACAAAGATCAAATCATTATATGTGAAACAAATGTCTCATGTGCGTAGGTCATCAACAATAAACTGAGCAAAATAAAGTTAAGAAATTTTAATGAACATACATATAAATTCTCATTTCATGTTCCATCAGAATTCATGGTGGCCCTTTCATTTTGAGCCAAAGGAATTCAATTTATTTTCTTACATTTCGTTTTAAGAATTGTTTTATAAATTCAGGCGACATTCTATAAATTCTTAATCACATGAGAGAAACGAGAAATGTATAATTAAATCCTATTGATCATATTTGAATGATTTATGATATAATGTACTTAGCAAAACACTCTCTCTCTCTCTTTATATATATATATAACAAATAAGAAACAAACATAGCTGAAATGTAAAAGCAACATATACAACATAAACATTCAAAAACCAAAATGTCAAGAAAAAAAATCTGCGATAAGAAAAAGCCGAAAGTTCTTAAAGAGAGAAAATAAACAAAAGTGGAATATACACTATATGCCCAAAAGTATCCGCACACTTGCAGATTTTCACATTTTTTAGAATTTCTCCGGAATGGTTTAATCGACTGCCTTTAAACTTCGGACATGTAAAGAATAGACAATAACTCACATTTTACATTGAAGATTCGGTTCTGAGGGCAATTAGGGAGCCGTCTACAAACTAATGGAGACAAAAATGTTTTTGGCCCACCCCGCTTCACAGAATACTGATAACAAGATGTAACTTTCAAAAATGGTAATGTTTAATGTGCATAATATTTACAGGAATTTTTGTAAACTCAGCGCAAATATTTGGGAAGATATAAAGGTTTTCTTAAAAAATCTCAAATTTTCCCACCTGTTTTTTGCTTATAACATGCAGAGTTTTCTGTTATTTTATACGAAACTTACAGGAAAGATGACAATATGTTAGAGAAGCATTTGTGTAAAACTTTGGAAAAGAATTGTTGAATGTCACAGGAATTATAAGCAATTTTAGTAAATAGTGTTTTACTGCGCATGCGCGAAACATAGTGTAATTTTTCGTTCACATCTGTAAAGCCAGATATATACGGAAACTTATATAAAAAAATTCAGTTCAATATCATTAGTATTCAGCAAGATATTGGCATTACAGCGAGCAGAATTTTAGCTCCTGTCGAAGAGAAGCTAAAAGATGAGGGGTTGTACACAAATTGATATTTTTAAACTTATATTTTTAAATAGTTATATTGAATTGTATAGCGGTTAGAATTTGCTGCATACCCATGAACACTTATCAATTTTGTGCATAACTTAAATTCCAGCTAATTAGGCACTATAAATAACAAACATTTTATTACTTTAATTATATTATTTACATGATTATCAACAAGTTGCATATTACAATTTTACGGCCAAACGATATTTTTAAATATATTTATTTTATGACGAAACGATTTTTTATCGAATTAATTTCTTTTCTTAAAATATTTTAATAATTCTACATATATTTTTTTTATTCGTTACGAATATTAGATGTGTTCATTGGTATTCAGCAAATTCTAACCACTATACAATTCAATACAACTATTTAAAGATATAAGTTTAAAAAATATCAATTCGTGTACAACCCCTCATCTTTTAGCTTCTCTTCGACAGGAGCTAAAATTCTGCTCGTTGTAATGCCGATATCTTTCTGAATACTAATGATATTGAACTGAATTTTTTTATATAAGTTTTCGTATATATCTGGCTTTACAGATGTGAACGAAAAATTACACTATGTTTCGCGCATGCGCAGTAAAACACTATTTACTAAAATTGCTCATAATTCCTGTGACATTGAACAATTCTTTTCGAAAGTTTTACACAAATGCTTCTCTAACATATTGTCATCTTTTCTGTAAGTTTCGTATAAAATAATAGAAAACTCTGCATGTTATAAGCAAAAAACAGGTGGGAAAATTTGAGATTTTTTAAGAAAACCTTTATATCTTCCCAAATATTTGCGCTGAGTTTACAAAAATTCCTGTAAATATTATGCACATTAAACATTACCATTTTTGAAAGTTACATCTTGTTATCAGTATTCTCTGAAGCGGGGTGGGCCAAAAACGGTTTCGTCTTCATTAGTTTGTAGACGGCCCTCTAATTGCCCTCAGGACCGAATCTTCAATGTAAAATGTGAGTTATTATCTATTCTTTACATGTCCGAAGTTTAAAGGCAGTCAGTTAAACCATTCTGGAGAAATTCTAAAAAATGTGAAAATCTGCAAGTGTCCGGATACTTTTGGGCATATAGTGTAGATATAAAAGGGGAAGATAAAATAATATAGAAATATACGCATAAACCTACGCATGTAACCTACGCATGGTTCTACTGACAACCACCATAGCGTCTGGTATCTAACCAGAATACCTTTCATGCCCGATGTCACAACCACTCGACTATCCTGGATATTTCAAGCACTTTCGTGGCCTATGCTTAACTTTGAAATGAATTCTCCCTGTCTGAAAAATAACAAATATGTAACCCTTTAGGAACGAAATAGAATACATTGAAAACTTTGAACAAATTTCACCTGTGATTATTGACGCTTATTTTTGTCTGTCTACTAAATACCTATGCCTAGTTTATCATAGACAATACTTAAAAATGTCCCAAATATGCGTAACAAAAGATATCAACAAACTTTAAGACCAATTTTCATTTTCTCTTAAGAGTCACAAACTGCTACGTTCAAAATGTTCCGGAAATTTAAAATAGTTTCCAAATATTAATGAATTACACCGTTTCAAGATGAACAAGCGAAAGTACAATCTGAGAGACTAGTTTGAACAGGTTTCACACAGTTCAAATACGTACAGTGTAAGCGTGTTGTAGGCACCTAAAACTTCCCGTCGCGGGGAAGGCCAAAGAGTATTTGGTCCATCACTATAAGGCGACATGTCACAGATCCCACAAATTACCTATCAAAACATTCCATTCCAATAATTCCACAACTGTTTTATTCCTCTGATCTTGCACCATGTGACTTTTATCTCGGAAAAATAATTTGCTTAAGGGGCAACGATTCTCAAATTCTTAAAAAGTGCAGCGACGAAGGTACTGGAGAAGGTGGCAAAAGGAGGTTTCCGATCTGCATTTAAATCTTGAAACGAACGATGGCAAAAATGCATAGTTGTACGCAAGGTAGTTACTTCGAAGAAAAACCAGATAAGCAGTTTTGATCTTTATTCACTCTTCTGTAATAAAATAAGTTTCTGAGGGTTCTAAGCGTAGTAGTTAGTACAAGAAAAATTTACCCCAAAATAAAATTTTAACGTGTCTTTTTAATTTTATCTGCTGATAGACAAAAGTGGTGAAATAATCGGAAGCGAAAGAAAATAATTTTGAAAACTAAGTAAATTTCCGCTGCGTAAGGCAATTAAAAAGTCCGCCCAGGGGCAGGATTCGAACCTACGTTCACTGAGTGAATCGGGTAGCAATGATCCTTCGGCCGATGCTTCACTCTTACGGGTCTATTCTGGTACCCGCGGTTGGGTTAGGAGATGTCACTTTTTCCGCACGTTAACAGTGACGTTTCCCTACCCAACCGGGGGTACCAGAATAGACCCCTTAGAATAAACACTCGTTTTACCAAAGCAATCTGGGCAGCTTTCCATTGCTGCGAATTGCGCAGTCTTTTACTAATTCAAGAATCATTTTATTTTATTTTTGATGACATTTTTTATTAAGGCTCATCAACCCCATTTCAGTAAGTGAAGACATTCAGCTTAGGACTTAGAAGCCCGATGCCATAACCACTCGGCCACCCTGGGCACAACAAGCGCTTCTTTTAAGAGTTCTAGTAAAGAAATAAACCAGCTTGCCAGAGGTCATATTAACGTGGCAAATGTAACTCTGCATTTTTCTAACATAAAACTTAAGGTTTTATACTTTGTTCTGACGTCACGTTTTTTTCCTCTTACAAGATATGCAATTGGAAAAATTTTAATTTTGTATTTGGCGCGTATCATGTGAGCTTGAATTGTCTCTGATTCCATCGAATTTCGAGTATTTAGAGAAACTGTTATTTTTTATGCGAGTTCATTCTCCTTCATTTTTTCGTGACACAGTAGCCGGATTAAGTTGTACAGCGCCACTTATGTAATTTGAAGCAAAAAAATGACAAAAAAAGTCCATGGATCCAACATTTCAGCTGAGAAAGTCAACAAAAACGCCCTCCCAGGGGCAGGATTCGAACCTGCGCTCACTGAGTGAATCGGGTAGCAATGATCCTTTGGCCGATGCTTCACTCTGTTAGAATAAACATTCGTTTTACCAAAGCGACCTGGATAGCTCTCCATTGCTACTAATTAAGCAGTCTTTTACTATTCAAGTATGATTTTATTTTTTGATAACATTTTCCCGAAAAACTTGTTCAACACATTTCACTAGGCGAAGGCATGCAGCCAAGGACTTTGAAGCCCGATGCCATAACCACTCGGCCACCCTGGACTTGACAGCCTATTCTTGTATCAATTCCATCGAAGAATGGAGCCAGCTTGCGAGAGGTCATATTAACGAGGCAAATGTAACTCCTCATTTATCTGGGATCTGACTTTACGTTTTATGCTCTGTTGCCACGTCACGTTCTTTTTTTTTCTTCTAACAAGATATGCAATTGGAAAATTTTTAATTTTGTATATGGCGCGCATCATGCGAGCATGAATTGACTCTGACTCCATCGAATAACTAGGATTTAGAGAACCTGTTATTTTTTATGCGAGTTCATTCTCGTTCATTTTTTTTTCGTGACACAGTAGCCGAATTAAGTCGTACAGCGCCACATATGTAATTTGAAGCAAAAAAATGACAAAAAATCAAATTCTTAGAAATGAAGCGCCGTCGATGTATTTTGTAGACGTAGTGCACGAGCTCTGGGCTCTCAACCTCCGATCCTTATTGTTTTTAATTAACTAAATGCCGTAATAATTTTGATATACGCATAAATTAAGAGTTGCCTAAAGATATTCATTTGCTTTCTTATATCTAGAAGGAAAGTCTGTGGTTATGACATGGTATCTTCATTCATTCAATCTTTCATCCATCAATCATTCATACGCCCATGCACACAAACAGTGAAAACGGAATTACTGAGAAATGAAGAGAAATCAATATAGGAAAGGAAGGTTTTGAGTTTAGTAAGAACATAACTAAACGAATAAATGCATCCAAGATGGAACGCAACTAAAATGATCAGTGCCTGTCTCTAAAATGCAATAAAAATGGAGTGTTGTTTTAAAAAGTTGAAAATAGTGGATAAGATTTTACCCCCTCGAAGTCTTGCAGAGTTAAAGACCTTAAATGGAAAAAGCAAATGCAATCAGAATTAAAATGTTGAAATTCCATTAAAATATTTAAAAAAAATTAGTGTGACATGCGAGAATCTTGGTCACCCTCTCGACAAAGATCAATTGATTATACAGTGGCTCAAACAATTAAGGATACACTTCGGTTTTTTTGCGCAAATTAACTCTTTGTATGGTGAATAATGCGCAAAAAATATCATTATAAGAAAAGTTTTTGAAGAGGCATGACACTGTGGACATTTTACTTTGTATATACACAAAATAAAAAAGAATTCATTAAAAATCATATTATTTATACAGCTTTAAAACTTTATTAGGCAAATTTTGCGGTCAAAAAATTGAGAATACACTTATGAAAAATATGTTTAACTACCACTAAATATTTTATACTTGGCTGATATTTTATTCTAATTTTGCGTAATCTTATCTTAAACCTTTTCAATGATCATTTTTGTGTGGTGAAGTTTGTTAGATGAACTTAAGTTCATCTAACAAACTTCAAAAGACAAACTTTTAAATGGAAAATGGCTCCTCGAATAGAAACTAATATTGATGTAAGTAAATTCGTATTAATATTATTTAAAAAAAGGAAAATGTTATCGTGAAATAGCTAAAATTGTTCGTAGAAGCCACACGTGTGTCCAGAAAATCATTGGAAAATTTAAAAGTGATGGATTGATTGAAAATAAAAGTGGAAGAGGAAGGAAATGTATTCTGAGTGATGTCGCAAAAAGGAAAATTTTGAAAGAAATCAAGATTGATCCTAAAGTAAGTGCAGTCAAACTTGCTGCACAAACTTCTCAAATCATTGGCAGAAGTGTAAGTGCGGAAACTGTGCAAAATGTAATTGGAGAAGCTGGATATAAAAGTCGAGTTGCTGGAAAGAAACGGTTCATCAGCTTGCAAAATCAGAAAAAGCGTTTGGAGTTTGCAAAAACTCATCAATTGAAGACCAATAACTTTTGGAATAAAGTTATTTTTAGTGATAAAGTAAATTCAACATTTTTGGCAGTAACAGCCATCGCACCGTATTGAGAAAGCCCAAAACCGCCTCGGGTCCAAAACATTTAAGTCCTACAGTTAAACATGGTGGTGGCTCCGTCATGTTTTGGGGGTTGTATGGCTTCAACCGGGGTAGGAAATTTAGTTTTTATAGATGGCATTATGAACCATATGGTTTACTTGGATAAACTTCACAACAATTTAAAAGAAACTGCTAAAAATTTGGGTTTAGACGGAAATTTCATATTCCACCACGACAACGACCCCAAACGCACAGCACGTAACGTCACAATGTAGTGTCTTTTTCATTTTAAACAGCAGTTTTACACACCACCACAGTCCCCCGACATCAATATCATAGAAACTCTGTGGGCCACACTCGAAACAATGGTCCAAAAACACAAAATTAGAAACAAAGCCCATTTGAAACAAGTGTTGCAAGAAGAATGGGGTAAAATATCTTCAGATACCACCAAAAAGTTGGTCGAATCGGTACCACGACGTTTGGAGGACATTATAAAAGCCAAAGGACATGCAACTAAATATTGACATTTTCTTTGTATGTGAGATATTACTAAAATTTCATTGGTGTATTCTCAATTTTTTGAGGTAAAAATCTGCAA
>BGPR01040939.1:0-13785 GCA_013235015.1 Araneus ventricosus | reverse complement strand
ATTGTTTAAATGCTTGAAAGTTTGAGTCTGGACTTGTTTTAGGTGTCTGGTTTTATTTGCTGAGGTTGAGAGTTTGACTTATTGATAAGTTCAAATGTCAGTATTTCTGCTTAGGCTGGTCTAGAGGCAAGACTAGCAGCTCACATTAGAACTTTGTATGAAAGGGGTGCTTTAATTTTTTCAACTTGTTCGATTGCGTGAATCTTCTGAACTTTGCACAGCTGATGGGCTCTGAGGTGGTCTGTTGAGTTGAAGAGATGTTCCCCTTACTCTTAAATTTTAAGTAAAAAGAGCCTCAAGATCCTCTTCGTTCTCCATCTCCTGCATTGGGGATGGGACTCATTTCTGTGATAGCATCCTCAATATCAGGGTATCGAGAGATAGTTGTTTGAAAAACATTGGAATACTAGTTGTCGGAAAGAAGTATTAATTTCGTCCTGCTGTTGATAATACTTTCCAATGACTGGAAGGTAGGACTTGATGACGATGGAAGTAGAGGGACTGTAATGCTCGCAGTTTTATTTGGGATTTCGACGGCACTGCCCGTTAGAGGTGCTGGTCTAGGTTTGGAGTAGTTGACAGGTTGATGAACATTTTGGTACCTCTGCAAGAGACAGATTAGAGGATTGTTCAGCAAGTGAAGAGTTAGAGGAGAGACTTGTGATTAAAGCAACCTCGATGTTTGGATTGAAAGCTATGATGTAAGGCGCCATCAGCGAATTTCTTGAGATCTGCCATCTGGTCTGAAGGCGCGTTGGGAACCTCTACGCATGTCCAGATAGAACGCGGGCGTGATCACCACCTTCAATCCATTTTATTTTGAATTGCGTTCAGGGGCAGGAAGGAGTTGGACACGACTTTTTGGTTTGTTGAGAATGGTGAGGATGTTTCAAAATCTGCCAATGAGAATTTTGACAAGTCTTCTAGCGTAAACAGAATGTAATTTATCGCAAGCAGAGAATGATGTTTTAGGTAGTTGTTGTTGCTTTAAATTGATGTGGTGTTTGGGCACAGAAATTTCTTCTGATTTTCTTGAGATATTGAGGAAATGGAGTGCTGATGGAGTTTCTTGACCTTTCCGTTCTAAAGGGATCGGTTCTGTTCTACATTTAGAGTCTGACAGGTTATTTTGTGATGATAGATGGGTCTGATAACGGGTGACCTCACCTCTTTATTAGACTTCTTGTAAGAGTGGACATTGTTATTGTTTTATGTTTTGTTGTACTTTTCACTACAATTTGCGCCTGGGCATACTTAGTGGTTGATTGTTTGAAAATTGAGATCAAATAAAACAATGAAATGCTAGAGCAGGCCAGGGCAGTTACCCCCCCCTTCGTCCCATCTCCGCAATAACTGTGCAGAAAAAAAAAAAAAACCTGTAAACTTTTACAGTAATGTGTTTAATAGAACATTAATATTGAGAGGGAGGTGGAAGCACTGGGAGAAAGAGTTAATTGGGAAGAAGAGGGGGGGGGGGAAAAGGAGGGGGGGGGTGAAAAAAAAATTATGGGGAGGAGAAAAGATGGGTACCTGGTGTGTACCAAAATAGAAGACCCTGGGTAAAAAGAGTTATAAATAAGTTATTCCTTAAAGCACATGGGAAAAAAAACCTGATCAATTTTGGGGAAAAAATTAATAAAAAAGCTTATAACCTGAAATAACATTGAAAGAATAAAGAATTTTTACATGTGTTAACTAAGATCCCCAGTGAGCCCTTTACCAATTTTGGGTCCAAAGGTGAAATATGATGATAGAGTGAAAAGAAATTGAAATGGGAAGTGGGAGAAGAAAGGAAGAAAAGAACAAAATGGAAGTATAAAGTGAAAGTTGGCAAACCTAGAGAACCTGAGTTATATAAATTGGTCTTCATTAATATTCTACAATTAAAATTTGAAGAAGGATAAAACTACCTGTCATTGAGAGGATCATATGACTATTACAAATTAAAAAAGTTAATTTACAGAACAGACAGACAGTCAGTTTTAATAGTGTAGATTCATATTATTTAATTTTTTATATGAAAGCATACGCATAATCGTTGAATAAATTCAAGGGATGTTTCATGAGCTGGAACACAGCGCTGGGCTTTCATATTACACTTTGGCAGAACGTTATATTGGTCCCATCGGCCGGGAAACGATCTGTCGACGGAGCGGAAACGAAATCCCATATATTCAATTAATTTAGGGAAAGGTGTTGCGATGGAAATCAAGTTTCGGTAACTATTATGTCGAGACTCTCTAAAATGTTGAAAGGAGGGAGCAAATTAAATCGTTTCAACATACCTCTAATACAACTTGACACTTTAGAAAGGGGTGCGAGGCTATGCTTTCACACGTTAAGATTGAACAAAAATCTTGTCTGCCTTTTCCATACAACGTTTTTCACTTATGCATCATCAGCTTTCTTACAGTTTGTATATTACCGCGAAAACTCTTTAATCTAACTATGCAAACCACAAGCGTTTTATTTTTCGACTAATTTACTAATTCTTTTCAAATTTTATGTGAATATTTAGTTTTTTAAGTTGTTTTATAATGCTTATTTATAACAAGTTGGATATTTTGAATTATGGCTAAAAGGAATTGCTAAATACTTGGCATGATAAATTTTGAAAATTGCATCGTTCCTCATTTAGAGGATACGCGAGAACGTTGCGCGCTCAGAGTGAATTACATGAATCCATGAACTTTATAATGATGTTTCGGGCGTTATTTATGATATTTGAACACCGATATAATTTTGGGTTTAAGATTAATTCTTTGCCTAAGCATAGTGGCCTGGAACGAGCAAAGAGAAGAAACCATGCACGACTATTTTTTGTAGCACAGCTTTTCAGATGTTATCAAATTTGGAAATATATCACAATCGATGCTGTTTTCCTTAAAATCTTCGACTCAAAATTTTTGTTCCGAAACGGTAGCGGGTGGCAAATTAAATCCACATTTTGAGTATAGATTTACATTTGGGACAATATCTGAGTCTTCAGAGGCAGTTGTAAAAAATGCTTGCTTGCCAACTAAAATCAAAACAAAAGCTGCTTACTTAACAAGTGTGCTGGTAACCAAATGTTTTTTTATATTCGATTGCAGCAAAAGGCTGTCCATCAAATCCAATGGAAAAGAGCTATTTAAAATATCAGAAGGTATCTCAAGTATTTCCGAATCGGAAATATAAATTCACACCTATTTCAAAGGTTGCCCAATTTGAAGCAGCAATAGTACGAGCATTAACGTATTTGGTTGGGAAAGAAAATAATCTTTCTATGTATGTTAGCAAACAAACAGAAGAGAATATACTGTGTTGTTGCTTTACTATGAAAGCATTTTTTCCCCTAATCAAACACTTTAACCGACTCATGAAACAAAAGAATGGAACTCATTTTACTGTCGAAAATGTTTAAGCGGTTTTCTGAGCGTGAAACCTGGTACAAAATTCTTTGTCAGAAATGAAACCTCAAAGGTATCAATGCCTAAAAAGCACAACTTTGAGAGTGCAAACCTCATAAAAAATGTTATCCCTTTCTAGCATTTTGCTTACTTTGAAGTTTAACCAAAAAAGTACACCGATTTACCTTCTTCCTCAACCCACATACAGTTATGGCGATAATCGAAAGGCATGAGGCTATCAGTTACACTATTATTGCCAACAGAATGAAGTCGTGTTCACTATTTCACGAATATTTTTGTAGGAGAAAATGTCATTCCAACAATTTTTAAACACGTTAAGGAATACTTATCTCAAAAACTTTTTTTAGAAAAAAAATGCTGACATAGCACTATGATTGAAAACCCCGATTCAACATACGACTCCACAATTTGTCATATTTAAAACAACAGTTTAAACTCGAAGAAATATGCATTAGAGATCATTGTTATTTTGAAGGGATATGATAGGGACTCGGACACCAGATGTGTAACTTAAATTACAGAGCCACTTATTTTTTTATTCCGGTAATTATACACAACGCTCGGAACTATGACACCCATTTGATATTACTTCCACAGATTTTTTGCTAAAATTATTAACATCATTCCGATAAACATGGAAAGGTTCACCATGTTTCACTCCTTTATACCCTAAATTCTCGACTCCTATCAGTTCTTGGATTCTTCTTTAGATGTTCTTGTAAATAATTTAAAAAGCATCAAATCATGCTCAAAATTTTTTGAAAAAATTTTTTGGAAACAATAGAAACAAACATTTGTTGAAACAGAAGGGAATTTTCTATTCACATTTTCATTCCATTGACAAATTAAAAGGAAAAGCAGTTGCCCAATGAGCGGCATTTTTTAATGTGCTAACTAACACACCGATCACTGAAACGGGATATACCCATTACTCAACTAGTTTTCAAAATTTTGTCAACATTAGCAGACGCTATTGAATTGTATCAAATGCTGACACAATTATTCTTGCCGAAGTTTTGTATCATTCAGAAGAACTGCTATGCAGTATTATGATGATCTCGATCCTGTTCATTTTGTAACAAGCGCAGAGCTTACATTAGAACGCAGGTCTAAAATTTACTAAAATTAGAATTACAACTTCTAAGCAATGTAAATGACGCTACGCATGGATCTCAGATGCTGGCCGATTTGTTTTGGGGATATACAGCGATTTACAAACCTCATAAATATATTTTAGCCTTAGATGCGAACAATCTCTATGGGTACGTCGTAGTCAATCTCTAGCGGTAATTTTCGTGGCTTACTTCAGAAGGAATTAAAACTTTAATATTTTGAATATGATGAAAATTCAGATGTTGGTTATACTTGAGGTTGATATCATTGTCCGGAAAATCTACATCAGAAAACAAGTATTTCCTTTTGCCATCGAACATTTAAAATCACTTTTGAAATGTTATCGCATACAACTAAAAAACTTTGTGAAGATTTAATTAAACATACATTTCCATGCAAAAACTCACTCCAAACATCGAAAAAAAAAGTGCATTACTCATTATCTTAACTTGCAGTTTTACATCAAAGAAGGAACGATTGTGGACAAAATTCATAAAATTCTATCCTTTAAACAATTCCGTGGCTTAAAGATTATACACTTTGTAACGAGAAAAGAAAAAAGCCGCAACAGATAGATTTACTCGCTCGTTCTATGAAATTAAACAAGTCCTTTTCGGACGTCTGTGCTCAATCAAAGAAAAATATCTATTCTGGTTCAGTAACAGAAAGTTGTAAAATCTTTCCTAGTCCTTGTTAGATTACTTCGAACCAGTAAATGAGGGCTTTTGTTTAAAATGCGCAAACCAATTTGATTCTAGACAAACCTATCTATGGAGGATTTTGTATTTACTCAATTGTCTAAACTACACATGTACAAACTGTATTATTCCGAAAAATGTTTATAAATCAAATGTGAACTTCTTTACATGGATTAGCTCTCTTTATATTTCTGTTGAAACTGATGTATTCTGAACCTTGAAAGCGAGTTTAAATAATATTTTGATCTAAGCAACTATCCTAAGAATCACTTCTTATTCGATGATTCGAATCGAGGTTAAGGTTTCTTAAAAAAGTGAAGCGTTCAACAGTTGTGGGACTGAAAGCAAAATGTATGCATTTTCATATGGAATACCTGCAGAAAACCGCTAAAGACTCAAGAAGTCGTCTTTTAAAAAACTTCACATTTGAATCATCATACAAAAATGTCTTGATAGAAGAATCTTCTATCAAATCAGCCACAATGTTCGATTGTTTCCAAAAAACATGAACTGCATACTGTTATTCAAAATAGTTGATTGGGCTTTCTGCGTTTATGACAAAAAAATGGCTTGCAGATGGAGGAATTTATTCTTTAGCATATGGACACTATCAAATCGAAAATGAAGACGATGATGATGAATGAGGGTAAACATTTCTCTTATATAATCCACTGATTGGCGGTGGGTGCTATCTAAGGTTTGCATTCTATCTAACCTAGCAGTGGAAAAATACTTTTGCTTTTTCAAGTTTCCTTATATATTGTCGCAAATTGAGATGTGTATCTTATCTATTCTGGTGGTGGAAAAAATGCTTAGTGTCTTATATATCTTGCCTTATTATAATGTCGTAAATTATGTCTTATCTAACCTCTCTGAGTGATGGTTAAATGCTTTATCTCGTTTAACACGGTGTTGGAAAAGCACTTTTTTATAACATTTTGATATGTGGCCCTTCCTATCTCACTCTATTTATTGTGTAACCATTTCCTGCTTATATAATCACGCTATGTATCTTATCACCATTTTTTAAAATCTACGCAGATGTTTTTTATGCTCTTTCCTTACTTTTTTGTACAAAACCAATAAAGAACCGGGTTCTCCTCACTTGGAGGTCCTGCCGAGCTGTGCTGTATGAAGGTTTGTGGTTTTGATATTGATCGTCGATGATGCTCGAAATGAAGATGCGGTCATTGCCAAGTGTTTGAGAGTTGGAGAGATGAAGAGGCCTGAAGAGTCATGTTTTTGTCAGTTGAAATTTTTAATATTCAAAGGGCGGTCATCATTGGTCTACAGGCTGTCAGATCAACCGAAACCGATATTGGAGAGCCGACCCCTCACTCTCGAGGTAAATAAATGTTTTTATTTCGATGTCATTGTCTTATCAGAATTCGAACTTGGGTCAAAACTCGTCCCGAGTCGTTGTTGGAAAATATTGAGACTCTCTCCATGACATTTCGATATCAAACTCTTTGACATTGAAAGATTTGGCTCGCTTCTTCAATAAAATATTTTTTTGTTTCGATGTCATTGTCGTATCAAATTCGAACTTGGGTCAAAAAATTCGCCTGAGTCGTTGTCGGGGAAAATTGAGACTCTCATGACATTCGATATCAAACTCTTTGACATTGAAGGTGCGACCGAGCTCGCTTCTTCGAATAATATTTTTTGTTTCGATGATGTCATTGTCATATCAAATTCAGAACTTGGGTCAAAACTCGTTCCAGTGAATTTAAATACAAGAAATTCAGACACTCATGACATGCAGATAGTTTAACAGAATTATTGTGTATATTTTTTACAAAACAGGTCATATATGGTGAAACGGCCTGTCCAGGTACTTTACTAGCAGACATGTGCTTGAGAAGTCATTTCATGTTCCAAGTATCCTACAGGCTAGAACATAACAGAATCAAGATATCTCCTTTACACAACTCAGCCATGTGGTTGTGAGAGAAATATCGACATATCAAAGAAACAGGTCATATGGTAAAACTGTATGTCGGGTACTTTGCAGCAAATATGTCTTCAATCTTCCTCCTTAATACCAGCTGTTCCATCGCCAAACCCTACAATTCTACTATTCCCAAATTCAACTACTTCAGGTAAATTAACAGAAATTCTGAACAAAGAACTTCATCCAGAGGAATTTAACACCACAAATATAAAACCAATAAAAGGAAATATCTTGGTCATTTCATTTAAATCCAATTCAGATATGTTAAATCTTCAAACCAAAATTGATTCAAACGCCAACCTACGGGATTTAATAAAATCTAAAAGCCCAGCAAAGAGACTGCCTAGTCTAATTGTTCATAATGTCCCAAATTCAACCACAGTGGAAACTTTACAGGAAGCCTTAAAGGTTCAACTTCATCTCTCAGCTCCCCCTAAACCGAGATTCAAATTTAGGGGCACCATTCAGGATACATCCAATTGGGTGTTCGAAGCTTCCGCTTCAACACTTCAATCAACTCTAAAAATTAAAAAACTGCACATTGGCTGGTCAATGTTCAACATCAAAGAGTTTTTTCATATAAAAAGGTGCAATTTCTGTCAAGCCTTCGGGCATACGACAAAAGATTGCACACATCAAATTCCCTCGTGTGGCTCATGTGCAGGACATCATGCAACACGTGACTGCCTTACTCAAGCCTTATGTTGTGTAAATTGTTTTGAATCCAATCTCTTCACCGGCACACTTTACCCAACAACTCATCCAGCATGGGATAGTCAATGCCCATTTTATCAAATAGAAAAACAACAATATTGTAGTACAAGGGACTACAATTAAAACATTCATAGGACTTCTTAATAAACTTATTTGCTATAAATCTTCTTTAATCTTACATTCATAGTGAAGTTTGTATCAATGTTTAAATTATCTATTATTTTACTGTGCACTATAATCGTATACCATTCTCAACATTTAATTCAGTTATTTCCTTAATGTTTTTAATTTCTCTCTTAAAGTGTGTTCATTTATTTAGTATTTTCTTATTTTGCATTTTCTCACTAACATTCATAGTATTTGTAACAATTTATTTCATATTTCAACTTTCATGTTTATAAAAAATTCGTTAACTCATATCTTTCAATTTTAGTCTTTTCTGTCAACATATTATACTTGTATCATTAAGTTAACCTTTGATCCGGGTCAAATCCATGTTTAGTGGCCTGCAACTCTAAGCGTCCATGTATAACGTCTGTGAAATTTCAAACATTGTCATAGTCCAATTCTGTCAAATGTCATGTACAATTATATTGATTTCAAATAAAGTTGCTCGGGGGGCGGCATCCCGGTGCGGGGCCTCGGTGGCCCCGTGGTGGGGGTTGGTTGATCTCAAATCCTACATGCGGCCACCTAAACTGCGAAAAGGGATTGCAAAATCTCAAAAGCGGGGCTGCATTGTAGAGTCAATGTCTAGAGCAATCCAGTCCAGTCGAAATCTTCAAGCGCGCGGCTGTGTTTTTCATCGCTCTGCTCAAAAATTCACTTTTCAAGCCATAACTTTTCGACCGTCAGCCCAAATTTAAAAATTTTTGTGTGTGATTGTGCCCACGTGTGTGCTCTGTAAATCTTTCATCCATTTCGGTATCTCATTTTCGTACTTCCGGTCATTTCAATAGCACTTTTGGTAATTTTCTTGATGAACTCAACCTATTTTAAGATGTCTGGCTAACTCCAACGGAGTTGGCCGGGGTAAGTGCCTCCAAATTGTCCCCATCTTCTAGTGTATACTGTGCAGAATAATTTGATATTTTTTGTTTGCCTGTGCCATTTTTTGTAATTTAATTATGAATTTTTGAAAATTGTTTCTGTGCTCCAGTCAAGCATCCGCTTTCCTTTCTACCTTTCTGTTTGCAACCCTATAACTTTTCTTCCTTTATTTATTTTCGTAAATTTTATTTAACTATCTAGCTTCGTAAACGTTTACAACTTCTCTCCATTTTATTTTTTGAGTGTATCTTAAAAACTTAAAAAGTTATTAAAACATTTGTTTCTTTCCATAGTAGAAATTTCGCTCTTTTTTCAATAAACTTTATAAACACTAACTTTGCAATTTTTTGTAAATTATTAAATCAGTCAAAATCAAAAATTGTTTTTCCCCACCATCATTTAGGCGATTACCTTTATTTTCCCTCTTTTTCTTTCTTCCTAACTATTATTGGTCTATTTTTTATGAATATTTCAAAATTCAATCAAATGAAGCCCCTCTTCACTTTCCGTTGTAAACATTGAGCTTGGGAGGGTGAGTTGGTAATGCTGGCTGGAGCTGTTTTCTAATGTTAATTATTTTGTTTTTTAATTACTTCATAACTCTTGTTTTAATTAACCTTTGAGGTGGAATTTTGCAATATCTTATTATTTTATCTATTCTGTTTCTTCCGGTCATTGTCTTTCCCTGTTACGTCAATTCTTTCACATAGTATCATAGTGTTTTCATTTTCCGTAAATCCAGTCGTTTTTAAATACTTAGTCAATATCCTCCATTAATTACAGTCGGCCATATTGTGCACGCCAAGTTGTTGTTTGGACCAGACGTGGAGGCGCCAATAAACATCTATGAACAGTACTTACTCTTTCTTAAGATTGGCTCTTTAATCAAAAATTTCTTATAGACTATTGCCACAAGGTTTTAGCAATAAATTGTTGCCATCCTCGTTTAATTCATACAATTAAATCATTTCTAGTTTCAATCTCATGAAAACTTCTACATTTCATCATCATCAACATTCTAAATTAAATTAACACTGTTTTTGGCATCTTCTTAAATTCCCTCCCTCTCTGGTCTGATGGACCAAAGCGCGTGCACAAGTGGTTTTCCTTTCTAATTTCTTTTAATTACCTTCTTTAATTAACCAGCCATCCTGTTTTTTCTTCAATAGCTTTAATTAACTCTATTTTGAATATTGCACAGTCATGGCGATCCTCTCAATGACCGGAGGAGTTTTGATCCTCATTCAATTTTTTAATTTTAATTTTTTTTTTCTAATTAACTTAGGTTATTCTAATTACTTTCACTGGTTCCTCTGTAGGTTTGTCAACTTTCTGCTACACTATTTCCTACTTATGTCTTTTTCTTCCCCCATTTTTCTCCCAACCCCCTTTTCACTTCTTTTCATTCTCTTTCATTAAATTTCCACCCATTCGGGCCCAAAATTGGTGAAAGACCCATTAGGTCTATTGTTTATTCATGCAAAAATTTTCATGTTCTTATTCTATTAATTAACCAAGTTATAAGCTTTTTTAATAAATTTTCCCCCCCAAAATTGTTCAAGTTTTTTTCCTATGTGTTTTTAACATAGGAATTACTTTAGCTTATAACTCCCCTCCTTTTTCCCCCAGGGTCACCAATTTTGGTACACACCAGGTACCCATCATTCTCCTCCCCCATAAAATTTTTCACCCCCTTCTCTCCCCCTTCATTCCATTAATCTCTTTTTCCCTGATTCCACCTCTTTTATCATTTTATTATTTTCTTAGTCACTTAAAAGGTCTTAGGTTAAGGGTAAAAGGTTAAGGTTTTTTTTTTTTTCTCTGCATGGTGCGCGTGGGATGGGGACTGCGGGAGTAACTGCCCTGGTCTTCTCCATCACAGTCATTTTTGCCACATCTTTCAAGTGTTTTCAAATAGAACTCTATAAACAGAATTCCAGTATGCCAAGGAGAAACTCCAAAAGTTGTGCAAACAACAACAATGAGTCTTCTATTCGTAGTAGAGGCTCGGTCAATAAGGACTGGAACACTCCAAGATCAAACTACAAAACACTTCTGGCTCAACAGTCCCTATCTAAAGCCCAGAATTGGGATAACAGAGGTAAAAAAAACCTCACAATCTTCTTCTAACATCCCGACTTCTCATCAAAACACCCAAACAACAACCAGGGTTTCTACTAAACAAATGTCTCAACAAAAACTTCCAAAATTATCATTCTTCAGTGACAGATATCATTCAACATCACTAGAAAATCTTAACAAATTCCCACCGGTTAAAAACCGATGGAAGCCTTTGACACCAATAGATCCAACACTATCAACAGCAATTCAAAATAAAATCGAACAAGTGGAAGAACAACGATTTGAGAGATACTCAAAGATCCGTGAGCAGACTCCCATCAGATATGAAAAAATGAAAGCGGATCTTAGCGAATTTGCAGGAGGCATCTTACTGTCTGAAATTGCTAATAGTTTTGGTGATGACGCCACATCACTTTTAAATTCGCTGAACACCTCTTCATTCGATGCTTCCTTGTCCCAGGCAATAACATTAAGCAAAAGGAACCCAGTTTCCTCAACACCAAACTGCGCTCCAAAGTCAAATCATTTAACTCCAAGTCAAGCAGAGCCCAAGGAAATAACAAGAACAAAGCCTCCTCCTGATTTGTCAAGAACTCCGTCACCAATACTAGATACATCCTCATTACATCTGGCTCAACAAAGCCCACCTCCTTTGGTTAATAGTCTACCAACCGTAATAATGACAACACCTGTTTTTCTTCCTGACACTCCAGACATCGACGGAGCAATATCAGAAATGAGCCCAATCCCATTGCAAGAATTAAACGTTGATGAGGATTTGGAGGTTCTTTTTTCAAAATTAAAGGGTGATTCAGTCATTCAACAATCACAACAAGACCATTCCACAGTCTCAAAACTTCCAGGCAAAGAGAGTTTTTCATTCTTTGCTCAAGTAGAGAAAATTAAAGAGACTCTTTCCTCCTCCAGACGTAGCCTAGCGCTTCAATATCTGGACCAACTCCAAGCAGACCTCCTAACCAATGAATTGATTTAAGTAAAACCTCACCAAGACGCTCAACAGTCATCACTCCAAGTTAAAACACGTGAAACACAGAACTCCTTATCTTCTCCCTCTACATCTCAAGCTTCATCTAGCACATCACCTAATCATACGTTACTTATTTATCCAAAATCAAACTCAAATTTAACAGACCTCTTGAATGAAGAACTTCAACCTCAGGACTTCCACCTTACAAACATTAAGCCAATTAAGGGTAAAGGATTGGCAATCTCGTTAAAATCCTCAACAGATATTGACAACTTCCACTTAAAAATTGCTGGTAATGAAAATCTCAAGTCCTTGATTAAAATCAAAAACCCAGCAAAACGTCTTCCCAGCTTAATTGTCTACAATATTCCAACATCCATAAAAGAAGAAACCGTTCAAGAGGCTATGATGGCACAGCTAGGACTCCCCATTCCCTTAAAAATCAGATTCAAATTCAAAGGCAACTCACTGGAAACATCCAACTGGGTGTTTGAAACAACAGCAACAACAATCAAGACAGCACAAAAAATAAAAAAGTTAAACCTTGGCTGGTCATTCCTCAAAATTTCAGAATTCTTTCATATTAGAAGATGTAACTTTTGCCAAGCCTTCGGGCATACAACCAAAGACTGCAATCACCACATTCCATCATGTGGCTCCTGTGCTGATCACCATGCAACTAGAGACTGCTCTTCCCCATTTTTATGCTGTATCAATTGCTACGAATCGAATCTGCAAACTGGAACTCAATATCCGACTTTTCATCCTGCAAAGGATCAATGTTGCCCATTTTTTCTAACAGCAATATTGTTCCACACGAGATTACACATAAACATCTTAATTCACAATTAATACTATTTTGAAAAGGTTTTTTCCAATTGTGACATGTTGAATTATTATTTTATATAATATGCATCTATTCATCATTCCAAATCAGTATAATCTAATATTCTGTTTTAATTATAATATAAATGCAACAGAAAATGTTGATTTAGTCCAAAAATATATTAAATGTGCTTTTAATTTAGTGTTTACTAACAAACTTAACGAAACCATAATTTGGTTTTAACAAACCTTATTAATTTATACCAATTAATAAGTATAGTATTAGTTTCAGTAGTAACTAACAACAATTTTGCCCTCTAGTACTTTTCAACCTTTGTATCGTGCTCATAACTCTAGGGTAATTAACGATTAACCTAATTTTTATAATTCAATATTTTATTTCACTCGCTGGACAAGTGTCAAGATAGTAAACATTGCTAAACAACATTTATTGTTATAATTATCAACAGGCACAAAGAATTTATAAAGTGTAAAATTCAAAGAACAACAACTATTAAACCAAATACAATTTAAGTTATTAAAAAATATTTTAACAATTGTATCTATGTATATTTTATACTAGAACGGGTCTAAACACTGTAACAGACTCGCATCTATTCTCTGCAATGTACACTTCATGTTAACCATTTATTTTCAAATGTCATTTACAATTATATTCCTCGTAACCATATTTTGTTTTTAATAATAAAGTTGTTCGGGTTGTGGCAGCGGGTGTGGGGCCTCGGGGGCCCTGTGGGGGGGGGGGGGGTTGATCTCTTATCCTACAGGCAGCCATCCAAACTGCGAAAAGAGATTGCGAGATCTCAAAAGCGGGGCTGCCTTGTAGAGTCAATGTCTAGAGCAATCCCATACTAAAATCGCAATGGCCGGAAAATTCACACCGACAAGCATTCGCCGATGACTTTGCGTTCATCTTTTCTCATAGGACTA